>VZTL01054839.1:3104-30175 GCA_013400535.1 Scopus umbretta | reverse complement strand
GCCTATTCAGAGGCACATGAGGATTCCTGGGTTCCAAAAATTTGTATTAAAGAGCAAAAAAGAAGCCTTGAATCTCAGTTTTGTAACAAAGAAGCAAAATTAAATTAGGTAAAACGATGCATCAGTGGTCATTAAGAATTATGTGGACAGTTCCTTTGGATCCTTCAGGATTCAAACATGTATTAGTAATTACAATTTTTTTTGCTATTCTAAACAGCAGATGACTAAATGTAGATATGTTTCTAAAAAAGGCCTCAACATAATTTCAAAGAAAAAAGAAAAAAAACCAACTTCCAAAACAGGCAAACCATGAAACTGGCAAAACTTGGTTCAGGTCTGGATTCTACTAAATCAGAACAATTATTATTAAATGTCTATACTGCATTCTAAACAAGAATAGTTTCTAACAATATTGTTATGGCAAGACTCCCCATACAATGCTGCGTTTTACAAATCACTTTTCTTATAGCAACAGCATGATATGGTCTTTGAAAACTTTATGTTATTGGTAGCTTTGCAATGCAATTTATTCATGGGTGAATTTTGGCCAGCAAGCAGACTTTGCTCTTTTTGATTTTTCCAGCATCACTTCTCAGGGGAAAACAAACTGCTTCCTGAGGCAAGGACATTTGTACTTTGATCAAAATTCTGTGAAAAGATAATTTTCAACATATTGTTTGAGCCCAGCTCTGCTCAAGAACCCATGCTGTAGGATGAAAAGCAATTTCCTGAGCATAAATTCAGGCTTCACATCACTGACTTCTCCTTTAACAAAACACTAATGTGGAAAGCTTCACTATCATTTACTAGCTTGCCAAGATACCCGTTTATGACATTTGTTTGGTGCTTTTCATCCAGAGTTACAAAGGCTCATTCCAAACAGGCGCTGGGTATGAGTGTACTATTGGGTTAGGAAAAAGTTCCACCTTTCACAGTCTCTGGTGGGCAACCTTTCACCCTTGTGTACCTAATCGCATGCAGTCAAATCAACAGGCTGTTGGACTTTGTACATGAGCGTGCATCTGGAAGGGTGAATTGCCCTGTGCTTGGCACAGGCTCAGCAGGAGATATTAGCCTATTCACCCCACAAGCTACTCAAACAGCTCTGAGGTAGGCGCAGTGACTAAAAGCATCACTCCCAAGGTTGTCCCTGGTCCAGTCTTGTCTCTCAGGCAAGATGCGTAGTAACTCCTCACATGTTCCTTGTTCAAGATGTTTCAGTTCCCCACTGTTATTGAGATTTCTCAATGGTAATTTCTCATTCTGTTTGCTTAAAAGAGTATTAGAAAAAACAAATTATACCTATCTCAAAACTAGTGCACTTCTACCTTTAAAAGAATGGGTTCAGTGAATGTAGCCAGTAAACTACAGGCAAATCTGGTGACAAGTGAAACAAACTGTAAATTGCAGTTTGAGTTCAAAGCAGTTACCTTTGGATCAGAGATCCTCTTACATTTCTCTAGTGAAAATGAAATACCCATTACATGTTTAAATGATGATTTAATTGACCAAAATCCTGAAATTCTTATAACTTTAGCTTTGTTTTAAGGTGCTTTATTTTTTGCCTTGTTCATAAAAATGTGCAAGTTTTGAGACCACTGCACAGACACGCAAATATTTCAGTAATTCAAGCCTAAGTGTTTGCATCCTATCCTTCTGGGTGACTGACTCAGGGAATAATAGCAGTGAGGTTTAGACTGTTAAGCTTGCAAAAAATGACAGAAAAAAATTTGAAAGAAAAAAATTGAAAAATATTAAATGTGTATTTATCAAAATATAATTGGAAGATGAAGAAAGTGCATTGTCTGGCTTCAGCCAAATACATGCAACAAGCAAAGATACTGATTTTAGAACTACCTCAATAGACATCTTAAATGGTCTTCAAAATAAGGAGACAGAAAAAGAGTGTGGGAAGAATTCATTTCCATTAAGAGTGTCGTAATACCTCAATGCTCTAACCAAGTCTGAGGCACCTTTGTGTGGAGAACATGGTAGAGACACCATGAGGATACACCTGCCCCAAAGTACTTGAACTATTTGGAGGAGATGAGAAAAGGCTGCAGGTCTCCTTTCTTTCACAATCCAGTACGGTCAGAAAGCATATATTGGCATTGTTCCTTCTCACGTTTTCGTCAGCCATCTTGTTTCAATTTGAAAATCTATTCAAACTGATGCTCCTATTTCCCCAGCTTTTATTTGAAAGGAGAAAATAATTTGCAAAGTTTCTCTTCAAGAAAGCTTTATGTGTAACCTCTGGTACAATACTCACAGCCTAACTCCTTCATCTTCATCTTGGTTGTGTTGGACTGACAAGCCTGGCTGTTCTCTTCAGAGCAAATACGGACTAGAGGCAACACCATGAGTATTTGCTCATTGCCCACCAGCCTGACGCAGCTATGACCTTAACAGCAGCTTTTTATTAAGAAGCAGAAAGCAAGGTTGGTATCTGGCATCTCTTTATTCCTGGACCTATCCACTCATGCTGCACACAAGAGTGCCAAGTAATGTAAGCTGTAAGGGAGATTGCTGTGATCTGGGCACTAAGCATAGGCTTCTCAAAAACAGGCAGTGAGATGTGGTTGAACGTTACCCCAGATGAAGTCAGGGCTGAACACACGTGCTTCACTGGGACAAGAGTCAGACAAATGTTCATACTTTTGAAAATCCCACCTGGGTTCATTAAGAGTTATAGCAAGTTCACCAACTCATTTCAAAACAAACTAAAGAGCCTTTGGACAAAAATAATTTTTGATCCATGCAATAAATGATCAAGTGTTCAAAATCTTTCCATTTTCTTCACATAAAGAATACAGTATTTATATTTAATTTGCAGTTACTGTAATCCAGTTCACCAGGGAGCAGCACACCACCTGATCCTGAACTTCACCAAAACACCCATGATCAACCAAATCAATCCATTAACTGCAGTACCTCATACATCTATATGGCACTTAAGCATTCACCCACACATCAGAAAACTAACATTAGTCATAGGCTTGACACTTTCTAAATCCCTCAAAGATCATTTGCAAACTATGACTTACAGCAGCAGTCTCTTGGACCTCTTGGGTTTAAGGCACTTAAGAATCAGACTCTTCCAGCCCACAGCAAAAAGTTCTTGTGCAGTTATGTTATACAGCGTGGCTGAAAAAGCAAAGCACTCACGGGACATTAATTAGGTCTAATTGAGCTAGTGTCCTAACATTTGTCTCACATTACTGTGCACTTTCTTTTAAACCTTTCTTGTGAGAAACCCCCTTGTAGGTAATCCAGAGCCAGTCTTGTAAACACCTCTTTCCATCAGATTCTGTTATAATTAAATATTAGAGAGGGCACCTGCTGGGCATGTTTCCCTCTGTACAATTCTGTGTTCAGAAAGCCTTCTGTTGTTAATCAGCACTGATTACCAATCTCTTTGGTGGTAATTGGTGTAGCATGCTGCAAACCACAGCTCTGGGAGACATACAAAGTTTCAGTAAAGGGCATGGCCATAATCCCGGTTTCTGATCCACGTGGATCCACTCCAGTGCCACAACAGCTAGTTAATGCTCACAGTACTATAATTTGACAGAATGAAAGCAAATTTTGTCACTTTAGAAAGCATTACAACATGTCTTTCTGTAACACTTATGTCTTGCTTAAATCCTCAGGGCAGTGTCCTAAAAACAGAAATTTGATACTCTAAGTGTCAAACTCAGTTAGTGAGTGAATGTGCTGGCAAACACGGCTCTCAAAGCCATCGATCGGAAAATGCTTCTCTGCTCCTTTCAAGTTTTGATTACTTCATGAAATTTTTACATCTTTTCTTCCCTCAGAACAAATGGCATACGTTGAAGAATTCTTTAAAAAATAATTTTTTGCTCTAGGGAAACAGTTTTCCCTCTATTAAACATGTACTGTTACCTTTACTTTCATTTTAAAACAGGAAAAAGAAAATACTGAGAAATTCAATGTAGAAGGTGTGCTGTGGTTTTAACAGCAAAATCTCCCACAGCACAGCAAGAACATAACACAGAAAAAGAAAACTGGTTGTTATTGGATTTTTAGATTTTGGGAGCAAGAGGATGGGACTGAACATTTACCATCTTTTCCCCAAGTCTGCCAGAAGCCATAAAGCCAAATGCTCAATTGGTATTTTATGTTCTACCAAGGAAAGGCTGGAAAAAATGTGCTGTACAAATTAAATACCTAAGGGAGGTTACCATAGAAAAAAAGATCTTAGTTTGCAAGCCAATCCTGAGATTAATAATTAACAGATGCATATCTACTTATTGTTTGGAAATTTAATAGCTCACTCTAGGGAAAACAGGAAGTAGGAAGAAAAGCAAAATTAACAATAATTGCAGATAGCTCTAATTCATCATTCCATTTTTTGAGTGACTTTGAACATGAATAAGTGCTCTTACTGAGGCAGGGGAAGGTGGGAACTATTTTGTCCATGTCCCATTCAACACAGACATACAATTAAGCTACCCTAATTTGTGGTCCACAATGAGTCTCTTCCATGCAACTACACTGAGGCTGCTTGAAGTCTCAAAGGTGCGGATAGTAAGTGTTTTCAAAAAATTTTTCTTGCCCCAAACTCTGAAACACTTTGCTGGCTAATACTAAGGACAGCTGGGCTAAAAACAAGAGGACTTTAATTGAAAACCCCCTTTTCAATTTAGAAGGTCAAATCAAAATTCCACCTCAGTTATCAGTGTGAGGGCAAAAATGCACCCCTCTGTGGTACCTGCTTCATTTTATATAACGTATTAAATACATACAAGCAGAAAGCAAGCAAGAGGGTGAGAAAGGCTCTGTTGATTGGGACATTCGCCTGGAAGTCACCACTCCCTGGTTCAGTGAGTGTTCAATATTGGTTATTCAGACTGATTCTGCTGCCAGGAGAAATCAGAGCTGTACTTCCAACTCACACTGCCATTGGCTGGGATACCTTCTCTAAAATACAAGTTAAGCTTTGCCCCATCAAACTGCACAGATCACAACTTATGAAAATGCTACTGGTTGTCAGAAGCAGTTCTTTTATTTCTTTCTCCTCTTCTTCTCCTTTTTCCTTCTCTTCCTCCTCTTCTCTGTCCCCAGGGTTGACGGTGTAAGGAAGAAGAGAAGTGGGTCAGCACTTCGGTAGGATCAGGCCATAAAACTGTCTTTCAACTTTTTTTATTTTTTTAAAAAGATAATTATGACATTGTCTTTGTCATGCTTTTTTTACAACAGCCAAAAGGTTGAGAGCAAAATAAAAGTTTGGTCACTGACTCATCTACAGAAACTACATAACATTTTTATTCAGGGGCTTTGTTTTGTTTCTTTCTTCCCTCCTGCCTGTCTTTCATTACAAGCAGATCAGGCCTTCCCTTGCGCTGGAAGGCTCGTTAGGTGGTAGGTTATGACTCCACAAAAGCTATAACCTTGCTGTACAAGCAGCCCTGAGGGAATATTAAGTCAGGAAGACACAAGGTTTATTTTCAGCTCCTGAGACATAAGGTTTAGGAACAAAACACTTTGCAAAAGCTGTCTTGTCATTCATCTGAAGGCTGAAGAAGCTGCAGCTGTGGCAACTATGATAAGGATGTTCCTCCAGACCAAAAGATAAAGAAACAAAGATTCAGTTTTGCTTTTCTCTTGCCTCAGAAGTACAATCCTATCCCTCCCTTTAGAAAGTGGCAGGAGGGAAGGATGGGAAACTAAAATTCCCTTTAAAAGTAGTGAACATAAGCAACAAATTTTCTGTACTCACCACCTTCACAATGCTGAGCTAATTCAATGCCCACCACCATTCCTGGGAGCTGCTGAGGTGACATGTAATGAAGGCAGAGGAGGGTGAAGAGATCAGGAGGGAGTTGCTGCTGGCCCAACAGTGACAAGGCGGCCTAGTGCCACAGTGGTTGGTGGAGGGAAGGCTCTCTCAGCAACATGAGCGTAGGCAAGCACAAGGAGGCCCTGGCAAGGAAGAGCAGCTCTCAGAAGAGCCTCAGCTTGTATTCACATTGCTTGTCCCTACAGTGTCCCCAAATTTGCATGGTACAGAAATGACACCAAATGCTCACTCTCCTCTCTTTTTGGATCCAGTTACAGTTCTGTAGCTCTGAATAGGATCGGCACAAAAACATACCCCACATATTTTGTCAGGGTTCCCCATTCTCTTCTAATCTCCTTTCCTCAAGTACCGCAGATCACTGTACAGATGCAGGTAAAATGAGGAGACACTACGGATGGGGGCTGCGAAGCAGAGACTAATGAATTCAATCTGCTTCAGGGCTTTTAAGCACAGAACGACACTCATTATTTCAGCATTTGCTCAAGTCCATATTATTTTCTTGTTGCTCTTGCTGTTCTCTCCTGAAAATCATGCTGGACAATTTCAAGCATACGTTCTTCTGGAGTTCACGTAATGTGCCTTGAGCAAGTCTGCAATGAAAGCCTAACCTTTCTCCTTTCTCTGAACATAATGACACAAGAACAAGAAAGTCTATCCTACTTTGCAGGATTTTGTAAAGTATAGAGGGAAAATGATCTTATTTCATTCTCCTTCTGAACGTTTCAACTCCTGAGAAAATTATTCTGCATCTAGCCTAAACAGAAGTGAAGTGTCTCAACTGCTTTGACCACAGTGCCATGCTGTCTAGGAGGCACCAGCTGATAAAAGATATGGATGGGTCCCTCTTAGGATATCATTAAAGTTAATCTCCTTTTGCATGACGAACTATAGAGTAGCAAGGAAGAATAGTTTCCATGGGCAGCACAGGGAAATTCAGAAACTGATCTAAACACAAAGGAAGTCCAGAGGGTGTCTCAAGCAGTGCAATTTATAGCACCACTTTGACCTTCTCCTTGAGCATATTAGCAAAATCTAAATTGGTAGACTGTCCAACATGGAGTGTTCTATCTTAACACCCTGGGATTCTTTGGTATCATTAAGTTGCCAACTAAGCAAACATTACCAACTGGTATCAGAAGTATAACAAAAAGCAGAATAATACAACAAAGAATATAGAATAGGGGATTTCTATAGTTATATGTCAAAGTAGTCTGTCCTCTGCCACAGGTTGTACCTTCATAAATTTCTGCTCCTTTGCACATATATGACAGATTTATACCCAGTTATATACATTGAGGGACTCCACTGAGATGGACTGTGCTGTCTCTGATACTGGCCTTTTTCTACTGATAGAAATTTGTTTGGTCTTGCAGAGAGTGCCAAAATTCTGGAAAGCTGCTGAGCGTTGTCTACCCCCAGCAAGAGATCTGAAACGATCAGGACATACAGGCCACAGGATAACACTTAGATCAACATTTGGGTGGTCAGAATTATCACTCATTTTTGAAAACTGAGACAGGATTTGTTAAGGCAGATCTGTTTCAAACTTTTTAAAACTATGCTTCCTTGTTAGTCAGTCTAGAAAAATTCTAGATGAGGGAACATGGGTAAGCAGAACTTACAATAGCACAAATTAGCTCATAGTAATATAAGGTCAGCAAGTATGCACTTTCGGTAAGAAAGATGTGCAAATTCCACTGGCAGTCAGACAAACAGTGACTTCGGATCTTAGTGCTAAAATGTTGACAAATCCCACTTTGGAAGGGTCCAAGTGGATGGTAATTGCACAGGATGAAAATGTGTCCCAACTGGAGAAGAATTACAGATACCTCCAAAATTACTCAGTTTTGCAGTCCTAAATGTATGGGGAGAGATTTAATCTAATCTAAAACTAAAGTCAAGTTTAACATGTCTTCTGTTTCCATTGTTGAAATCTTAAACATTGAAATAAGGCTTCTAGTTTGGCCTTACCATGCATTAAACATGGCAGATTGTGCTTTCAATCATGCTATCACAAAAAAAGGTCCAATGAACTTAACTGATCCAGTCTGGGTTTAGACCTGTTTAACAACGTACAGAGCAATGACAGAATGGTTGTACTTAAAAATGTAGCATGCCCAAGTTGAAAAATCACTCTATTTAAATAGAATTAAAATGATTAACATGATTGGCTGTCCCTGTTATTAAAAAAGAGGTTTTGGTTTTTTCTTTAAATCTTTTTTTTCTTCATTTAAGTGAGAAAGCTAAGGCAAGATCATAGAGGACAAACCTCTGTTTTTTCAAACAAAACTCTAGTTTATGCCAGAAGGGATTCCAAGCAGCTTAGGTGGGTGTTTTCCCTATGTGGAAACTATAGCACTTAGCCTGTACCAGAAACAGACACTCCTTCCACACAGCTCTAGGAAAAACTGATACCAGCTTGTGGTGGGTTGACCCTGGCTGGACACCAGGTGCCAACAAAAGTCGTTCTATCACTCCCCCTCCTCAGCTGGACAGGTGAGAGAAAATACAACAGAGAAATAAAAATAAAATTAAAAAAAATAAAGAAAATACAATAAAAAGCTTGTAGGTTGAGATAGGGACCATTCACCAATTACCGCCACAGGTAAACCAGACTCCACATGGGGAAATTAGTTTAATTTATTATCATTCAGATCAGAGTAGGATAATGAGAAATAAAAACTAAATCTCAAAACACCTTCTCCTCACCCCTCCCTTCTTCCCGGACTCCACTTCACTTCTGATTTTCTCTGCCTCCTCCAGTGGCGCAGGGAGACAGGGAATGGGGACTGCAGTCAGTTTATTACACGTTGTCTCTGCCACTCCTTCCTCCTCAGTGAAGGACTCCTCACACTCTTCCCCTGCTCCAGCATGGAGTCCCTCCCATGGGAGACAGTCCTCCACAAACTTCTCCAACATGGGTCCTTCCCATGGGCTACAGTTCTTCACGAACTGCTCCAGCGTGGGTCCCTTCCATGGGGTGCAGTCCTTCAGGAGCAGACTGCTCCAGTATGGGTCCCCCATGGGGTCACAAGTCCTACCAGCAAACCTGCCTCAGCCTGGGCTCCTCTCTCCACTGGTCCACAGGTCCTGCCAGGAGCCTGCTCCAGTGTGGGTTTTCCATGGGGTCACAGCCTCCTTCAGGCAAACCTATCTGCTCTGGCATGGGGTCCTCCACAGGCTGCAGGTGGATATCTGCTCCACTGTTAGCCTCCATGGGCTGCAGAAGGACAGCCTGCATCACCATGGTCTTCACCACGGGCTGCAGGGGAATTTCTTCTCTGGCGTCTGGAGCACCTCTTTCCCCTCCTTCACTGACCTTGGTATCTGCAGAGTTGTTTCTCTCACATATCCTCACTCCTCTCCCCTGCTGCAGCTGCACAGGGGTTCCCCCCCCACTTCTTAAATATGTTATCACAGAGGTGCTGCCACTGGCACTGATGGGCTTTGGCCTTGGCCAGCGGTGGGTCCATCTTGAAGCTGGCTGGCATTGGCTGTATTGGACATATGGGAAGGTTCTAGCAGCTTCTCACAGAAGGCACCCCTGTAGCCCCCTTGGTACCAAAACCTTGGTACCAGTAGTCAATTTTATGTAAAGGAAAAGGTAAGTAGCCATTTTCAAGAAATCAAAATATGAGTTACAATGCCAAAATTATATTGGAGCAGCTCATGGATGCAATCTCAGTTGGTCAATTAAAAAACAAAAGGAAAAAGATAGACGCATAAGAGGTGTCACTGGTCCTTCCTCAAGCCCAGTCTATAAAGCTGTTGTTCAAATGAACTCTACAATACAGTCAGCCAAGATCTTTTTAAGAATTAATTTCTTTTCAAGAATTAATTTATTTTCAAGAAATGCTGGTCTCTTTATGCAAGAACTTTTCCTATGAACACACTGTTCAGCTGGGAAATTTTTTAGATTCCAGCAGAATGTTTGCTGAAGGAGGAATACCCCTTTCTCCCCACACAAAAGAAGACACAGTGAAATGAAACTGTGGAATGATAAAGCCACTGGATACGAGCTGAGGAAAAGAATGATACGCTGCACTGTTGTAATGCCTGTGTTCACCAGAAACTATTAAAATGTTTACAATGACTATGAGCAGAGATACTATAATGCCTTATTAATATTTTCCAACATCTCTTATAAATGTGAATTTAAGTTTTGGGGAATCCTGGGGGTAGATTACCATTCAGTCTAACTTTTTCCATGATAAGTAGTTGCCTCAGGCCAAGTACAGAAAAAAAATCCCAGGTTAATTATTTTCTCTGGTTTGTTGTTTGCAGCTTTTTGGGGGCGGGTTTTTTGAAAGGCGGGAAGGTTGAAACTGTGCAGAAAGATTGTCTTTCCGTCAGTTTTTCACTGTCCTAGTGAAATACACAGGAGATACTTTTTGAATATTCAGTATCACATAATAAAAATCTGCTCATACATGTCTCAAATTGGGCTCTTAAAAATCAATGAACACTTTTGAAGCCCTCTTTTTCTTAGCTCCCCAATAGAAAATGGCAACATACACAGGTTTTATGACCATGTTTATGATCCCATAATAAAGATAATCCCTGACTGAGATGGTGTGGAAACAAATCAGTATCTGAAGTATTCAAAATTCTAGCATGAGTGTAATAAGAATAAAACCCCTAGGGAAATGAACAACTTTTTCTTCTGAGCAAGGTTTGAATCATTTCAGTAAATAAACCACAGAGGCATTAACTGAACAATGAGAGCAAAAAAATATTGCATAGCTACTCATTATGTGAGCATCATCTATCCTCGGTGCTGAATCAAGTATGTCTCTTGTACTAAAAATACTATGATTCATATAATTAAAGACTGTATCTTAATGAATGTAATTACAAGAGGTAGAGTTAAGATTGGACAGGAAAACATCTGGCATTTCATAAATTTTGAATGCTTGATTTTTATCCTTCAGTAACATTCTTTAAATGTGCATATATACGTAAGAGTAGAGTAAGTAGGAAAGAACATAAACAATAATGTCAGAGACTAGTGTTCAGAGGAAAATTCAGATTTTAATCTAATTTTTAATTACAAGGTTTGGAGAGTAAGTCCACACTGAAGGGAGGAGAGATTGTGAGATCTCACAGTGGTTTTGGTCAAAAATGCAGGATGCCTCACACACATTGCCATCTCAGACTAAAACTGAATTAAAGCTGTTGTTACCTTTTGGATGCCTGAAAAACAGAGAAATGCCCTGTTCTGCTTTTGCTGTGCCAAGGCAGACCCAGAAGTAAAAAGGTGACTTAGATTTAAGGAGTTGAATACAGAAAGGCCTGAATACATTTTAAAAGGCTAAGATTAGGGGCTCTAGTGTTGCTATCTACTTATATACATGCAAACCCAAAAGCAAACCAAAATACCCATCCCCTGAAAAAACCCTTGTCAGATGGCACAACCAAATAAAAAAGCAGTACAAAGGCAAAGAATGGAATCAATGCCTGTACTTGTCATCTGTTTTGGAAATATCTTTTTAGAGTCAGGTAAAAAAATGCTCACATGTTTTCCAGTTTAAGCTTTAAATGTATGTCTTGACAGCTTAAAAAGTCTGCAACCAGACAATATATAGGAGGAAAAGGATCCCTGCTACACCAAACCTCTGAAAGTTGACTTTTCTCCACTTTTAGAGACACAGAACTTCCCTGTTCCCAAGGCTATTGCCTGCATGTTTGCCAGGCTGCCCAAGCTAAGCTCACCACAGTGAAGCAAGTTTCCCACCATCAAAATCCATCTCATGTTATTAAAGGATCACCATACTCAATTTAAAATATAATTCCCTCTTAAGATGCATATTTGCCAAAAAGTAACAATTTTGTTCCTTGACTACAGAACATCAGAAAACAATGGATGGGATAAATTCACCAGAAAGATGTTACTGTAATATGCAAAATTTTGTGTCTTGCACATAGAACAAGTAAGATGTAACTATGGTTCCCTCCTCTTGAAAGCAAACCAACCAGAATTCACTCCAGAAGGTCCACCCTACTCTAAATAGGGCACTAGACTACAGGAATAAAGAAGGTGGTTGAGAATTTGTATTGCACATTTCTCTGAAGAAATCCAAGGACCAACTCTATGTGGGTCGCTTTACCTGCTCTTGGGGAAGGGGGCCGAATCAGAGTAACCACTGTACTGAAATCACAGAGGAAAATTTTGTTAATTGGAATGTAATTATGGAGTTTGGAGCTTAATCACACAGCTACAGACTGGTGAGAAGGGCATCCCAGGGAGCACATCTAACCTTGAGATTAATGGCATTTCTCCTCATTCTTTAAAAGTCATTTCCATATGCTCCCAGCTTACCTTGCCAGAGTTATTTTCTTTCAGTTCTGTATCTTATACCTCTTGCTCCACTCAAATACAAACTCAGGCAAACTATGTATCCACCCATGTCTCTTATCCCCATCACTGCGGATACAAAAGCCATCCTGTACTGTAGACCTTGCCACTTGGAACAGGTCTCATACAGCCACACCTCATTACTTTCTTACATCTGTTCAAACAAGATTTGAAATACAGTCCCTTCTCTGCTAGGTATGCTTTTCAAAATTTTATCACTTAATGTCCCCAAATGCTTTGGGTCACAAAAAGTGGCCCAAACATGAATAAAGATGCACTGTATTAGTCTAAATACCAACTACAGCTAGTCAAAAAATAGCATGCAGGTTTTTTGAAAGCTTTCATAACCTCTTTTCTTTTTCTTTCAAAATTCAGTATTTCCCAAAAGATTGGAGTACAAATGTTTCTGAGCAGCTCTAATAAAAAACAGAACTTTTAGCTCTGTAGAATATGTTTGTGCCTCCCTTCAAAAACTGTGCATTAAGATGAAACCTTCACAGCAATCCCTTTCTTTCAGTGGACAAAGTTTAAGAGGATCTTATGTTCTTCTGTTCATTAAGGTATTTAGTGGTACAAGGCAGGGGTTGCCTTCAGATCTTGTGAACTCCTGCCAAACAGGACCAACCCATCAGTAGAGTATGGTTTAACCATGACATAACCCACAGGAGCAGGCCAATCTCACATAAGGAGGACCGCAAGTCATTAGGAGGCAAAACAGTCATGTATCTGCCCTCATTTTCACAAGCTAGAGCTGTGGGAAACCCTGCCAAAGCTTGCAGTGGTAGGGGCAGGACCCTGCCTGGCTAAGGAGCCAGGAGAGCCGAGCAATGCGCCAACCCCCAGGCACTGGACAAAGGGCTGTCAGGTTCACAGTCTCGTTTCATTCCCTGGCAGAGCCCTACTTTACGTATTAAAGGACAGTCATGTTCAGAAACCCCGCTCACAGGCTATTTCTGTGTGTGTCAGATACTCCCTATTGCTTTCTTTTGAAGAAGCAGTTGAACCAGAAGTGTCCAAACTGTCAATGGGAGGCTGCAGATTACGCCCATTCTTTGAGAGGTTTGAAGAGCCAGCTCTTGGTTCAAGGGTTGGGCATTTGGCTACAGAATCCCCTCAATTTAGGAGAGCATCAGACGCAATGATCTGCACATGGAGTTGCACCTAGAGGCCTGCTGGCAGCAACAGCCTAAAATCAGCGTACCAGATGCCTTTGCATTCCTTCAGAACAGGGTAAGGAGCAATCAAAAGGAAGAACTTCAAATATATCTGCAGTTAATTAAAGAAGAGGCAAATTTAGAGAGGGGTAAATACCTGGTACATATAATCAGAGAATGAAATGTGTTAGACATGCTTCAAATTAAATGTCACTGCAGAAGTGAAATGAAAAACTGGAGACTGTCTTTGTCTGACCAGTTAATTTGCTGCATTTTCAAGGTTATCGTTCATCCGTTTTCATTAGACCAGTAACATTACCAACCACATTGAAGTTCTAATAAACATTGTATAAAACAGGGGAATTAATCTCAAAGTACACTGAGACATGTAGAACTTCGGTACCTCAATGCAAAACCAGGGAGACTTTAGTTAATTGTGTATGTTATTTATATATTTGTACCCAGAGTACTTGGGAACAAAAGGTGTCATATGCTTTTTTTCTCCCTTGATATATTGACACTCCACATAATCGTGAACATCTCAGCAAAATGAAAAAATCACAATCATTTCTTACTTTTGCTTATATGTATGTGCGCACACATGTTCCTCCTGATGCAAGAGGAAAGCGTGATGAACTGTCCACCCAGAATACAAAAACAACATCAATGGCACAAAGAGCTATGGACACTTTTCCGTAGTTGATGATTAGCTGATTTAAGAGACAGTGAGTTGGAAAATTAATCCTTTTCAAATTTAAAATATGAACATAAACATGGGCAAGTACTTTACTAAGCTGTGCTACAGATTTGTAAATAATCATCAGTTTAGTATCAGGTTTTTATCATCCATTTAATGCCAGGATGAACACAAGTGGGTTTTGGTGCTGTTTTCCTTCCCTTCTACCAGGGAAAAAAAGACAGCTTTGTACGTATCACAGTTGACTAGAATTCAAGACATTGATGTTTAAGTCCTGAGTGTGTTCCCTGTTAGTAGGAGTGAAGAAATGGAGGGGGGCCTAGCTCTCAGGTGTGAGCTCTGGGGGTTTTTTATTTGAACATCTGATACAAATTCAAATGACAAATCCTGAAGAAAGGAATTCTCATCTCCAAGCACTTCTTTCTGCTGCCCCTATTCCAAAGCACCACCAACACACCACAAACAATAACAGTAAGTTTCCACACCTAGGACCCCTAATTACTTCAACTGAGCTAACTCTATTGCCATGGAAAAATAATAAGATAATAACTTGTGCAACTAAAAATAGAAGAAGCAAAAAGCTTGAATAACCTCTGTTCCTACTATTTTTCCTTTTAAGCAACAGATAGTGCCCTAATAGCTACAAAAACTTTCCGAAGGAAGCCAAGACAGTAAAGGAAACCACCACTACCCAACGTAACCTGTTCTTTACTAATCTTTTCCAAAGGATGGTCAGAGATGAACTCGTGGTCAAACTGCACAGCATTTTGAGAAAACACCTTTGAAAATGAATTTCACACAGCTCAGAACTTCCTGCAGATTGATTTGACCTCCAAAACATTTACCACAACATCAGTAGCTTAAAATACATCACAGCTTCAGGTTTAAAACAAAGACTTTTGAGAAGTCTGCAAACTTTTTCAAGCACTCCTGTTTGTAAAATGGAAATAGAAATTTCTTGAGAAGCAGTTCCAAATCCTAGCTCAGAGTTCTTCAACTCCTGGTCACAGAAGGAACCAGAAATGCAAAAATAAAACGTCACTTTCTCTTAGAAAAGGTTAGTCGCAAACCCTGAACTTCTGCAAAATATAGGGCTGAGTTTGCACTGAAGTTTCTTACTTAGTCACATTTGACCTGACCCTGTCTGGCCCTCTTCACCTGTGACAGAGGTCATAGTTACTATTAACGTGCTGCAAGGTACATTACTAGACATAACTAGTACATTACTAGAAGTAACTAGGTAAGTTACTTCTCCCATGATAAGCTGGCAAGAACAAATAGAGTATTAACAGAGTTTGGGAACAACCAGGCAGAAAGGACCCATGAAGAGACAGGATTCAAACATTTCAATCAGTTAGTGACTTCAGCCGCTGCTATACACTCCCACTTCCCAAAGCTCTGGGGAATTACAGCTTCAGAAATCTCTCCCTCTGCTTCTTGCCCTTTCCTTAATTAAACTGAAAAGAGTAAATAAGAAACACAGCACATGGAACATTTTGATGTCCCTCAGTAAATCTACTGGTCATTTTAAGACAGTACTAAGATACTTTAAAATACAGTATTTGCTGCAGACTCTGCATATCTTCAGTCAATAAGCCTTTGTAGCTCATTTTATGGAAGCATAAAGCCCAGAAATATACAGTAGGAGTCCAACTTTTAACCAGATTCTGATTATTTGCCTAAAAAAGGGCATGCTTCAACAATACAAACAGAATTTGAAAGAACAAATATTATGCCTGGACTTCAACAGTTAAACTAAAATAATAGACCTAAAGTCCACTCTGAAGCTTCTGAAGCAACTTAGACCCTGTTCTTGAAATATCTTAAGATGTGTGATTTTTAAATGCTAAATACGGAAAAAATATCCAATTGATTTTAAAAGGGCAGTCATAACAGTAAATTAAATAATGACTGCTATTAGACAGTCTTACATGTTCCACACCTTATTAAGTTCTCACTTCAAGTCAAAAGAAATCACAACAAAGAGGTGGGCTACTTTGGGATAAAGTATTTTATTTATTAAAGAGTTAAAGAATTAAGTGTTATTCTTGTGAGAGTATTATACATCCACATAAGGTAGTGAAGTGATGATGCTGAATTTTGGCCAACCTATCTGGGAGCAGAGGGTGCGTAATACCCAGCAGCAACGATCCTCAGTTTATATCACTTGAATAAACCTGTTAACAATAAATTAGGCTTGACCAAAAACATAATAATGCATTTCCTATAAATGAGATTTAAAAATGTTTACTCTGTAATCTCCAAGGAGCCACTACAATTACTGCTGTTGCAGGCCTTGTTAAGCCTGGTCCAGTTCAGTAAACCATATTATTCTGTGTATGCGGAGAATTACACTACTCCAAAAGTAATTTTTGTCTTGGGGATAATTAAATGTATATTGTACCTTAAAGTTACAGCACCAGGAAGTCTTTGTATATTGAACTACTTTAATTAGAAGGAAGTTTACATATTTCTCAGCCCCAGTATGTTGTCTTAAACGTGCCAGTGAAAATTTAAAGATAGCTAAAATTCCTCCTACCATTTTTTTACTTTCCTTAAATTACTGGTTTATAAATATTACAATGAATTAGGCCACTAGAGCCAGAACCTTTCACTTACAGACTGGGGAGTAGTTTCTACTCACAGTTCTCTTCAAGGCGAGCCCTATAATCCTTTTGTTTTAAAGGAGTTTGCTATACACTAAATACTCAGTCACTGCATGCCAGGGGAATGCTAGCAACAGGCCAGGAGAAATATTTTTAGCTTTTTGTTCTGATTAAGCTCCCTCTCTTAACAGGTGACAGAATGAACTCTATCGTGACTATGCAGCCCAGCCTCTGATTCCAATCATTTGGATGGATTTTTTTTTTTTTTAAATCTGTATGGTTTTGCGTTATTAATAGGATACAGTTCCATTAAATGAAACAGGAAGGTAAAGACATCTGGGATATGCATACAAACAAGTAATATGAAAGCGTGGTGGAATTAGTTTTCTCCATCACCCTTGCAGGTGAACATGGATCATAGCAGTTCATGGCCCTCCCCTCCAGGCTAGGTACTTTGCTCGATTTAGCATGACTTGATTCATGTAATCTCCTCTTCATCCTCTTTTCGCACAAAACAGTTATTAAAAAAAAAAAAAAGCATGAAAGTCCATTTTTGGAATGCTTATCTGAGAAGCCACTTGGGACTCATGACCATAAGCAAGCAGTGCAAAGAAGCTGTTGAAATGACATTTCAAATTAGGTACCAATTTCACTTTAGCTCCTCAGATGTATATAAATGCAATCTATAAAGGTAGTGGAACGTATTGCAGATAGGAGAGACCTGTCCATCAGAGTCCAAGGAAGCGGCCCCAGGCTGACAGGCCATGGTTACAGCAGGAAAGCAGGGGAAAGACATGACACACTGCCTGTTCTACTGTTAAGCTGACCACAAATATTTTGAGACCCAACATTCTGAGACCACCAAAGCTAAGCAACACAGAGAGCTGTGCTCATTTCTCCTCTGCCTTACTGCGGTATATTCCTAAACCACAAAGATAGCTGCTTTTGATTAAATACAGTCAGTGAATTTTAGGAAGGCTGAAAAGAATGATGGATTGCAATTTATATGCTGCCTGATACCTTTAGTTTAATTGGACATGTGTACTTGATGTTTCTTTCTCAATCAGCTTTAACTGCAGACGGATTCAAATGGCCAGCAATCTGATCTGAATGCAAATTGAAATACAATCAAAGATTTTGGGATGTTCACATTGAACATGCAGATTTGGCCCATTAAAGGGGAATTCAAAGGGATTCAATATCCTGAACCTGATGTGTTCAAGTTGTTGGATTCAAAATTTTGAGACCCTATCACTGCCTTCAGCAATTTTTGAAGGAGAAAAAAATTGCTATTGAAGAGAAAACTAAGTAAAACAAAGATAAAGATAAGCAGAGACCTGTGAAAGGAGAACCAGCTAAAAAAACCCCACCCAATTCTAGTGGTGTCATTCAGGCATGTGGGGCCTTAGGAAATTCTCTCTGCTTTTCCTGCTTTGGTTCCTGGTATGTGCAGAAGGTGGCTGAAGTGCTTATAAGCTTTATACTCTTTTGGTACCTAGGCAAAAAGCTTACCATTTAAATGGCAATTTTCTTTTTTCTGGAAGTTAGGGGGCTTTTTTAAAGTCAAAATTAAATACAGGAAGTGTAAAACGCTGTACAGTTGGAAACTGTAAGTGCTGCAAAGTAGAAAGAATAGGAGAATAAACCTAACTTCACTTTCCTTTGCTGTTACTAGAAAACAAGATTAACTCAGTTTTGATCGAAGAAAAATGGCATTTATCATGTCTTTGTTAAAAAACCAAAACCAAACCCAAACCAAAAATCACAGCATCACAAACAGCTGCATCTCACAGTTAGAGGCTAATTCCTTTCCAACTTTTCCTTGAACTTTGAACCACGTAAATGGACAGGCAGCTGGAAAAAGAAATGGAAGTTGTCCTTAAATTCTTAAGTCCTTACACAGCACATAGAATGACTGTAAACCTCAGGCTAATCCCTGAAACATCTGAATTATTAATCACTAGTATCACATTTGAATTAATCACTAGAATTTGTACTGCTATAGCACCCACAAGCCACAGCACTGTATTAAGGCACTCCTCCTCCTCCCGTGTTATCCCAGACCGCTGCGATTGAGATTCAGAAGGTTCAACACTTTCATTAAGTTTATATGCATGTACTCCCATTCGTGCGCTAACATGTACTCCCATTTGTGTGCTAACACAGAAATGAAGCACGCTTTGTTAAAGCTGCACGTTAGGTCTTTCCAGATGCAGTCATGTGTCGACAGCAGCAGAGATGAAATGCTGGGCTGCGCTGTGGCAATGACACCTGATAGAATGCTTGAACACCATGTTGGGCTGCGGTCCACAGGGAACAGTCAACTTAGCAGTTAAGAGGATAAGAACATCACTTTGCTGATCATTTAATGTGTTTGGTCTTCCATCAGAAATGTACAAGCAACAGTGTTGGCACTAACTACAAACGGTTTCTGTTATGATAAGGAGAAAATATTGCTCTTGATCGCATGATAGATTTCAGCCAGGCTTTCAAATGTGGAAGCCTCATTTGTATCCAAAACAGACCCCTTGGGCTATAAGCAAGACAGATGCTTGAATGTGAAAATGAGCAACTACCGAGTGACACTTTCTGTACACAGCTACTTACTAATAATTTAGAAAAGTGGATGTAATAGGTACATAGTCATCTAGGTCTGCAAAATGCTCTGCCTTGCCATCTCTTGTGAACTCATTACAAGCCTTGCAATATTTGATGTTTTTCTCAATGTCATATAACTATTTATCTCTAAAAGTTTTAGTCATCATTGCTTTGGGGGGAAAAAAGATTTGAAAATGTGAAGGAAGGTTTTAAAAGCTTGAGGCAAATTAACAGAACTTGCCAACAGTATTATTTTCAAGGCAGACATATGATTGATGAATACTAGGGAGTAGAAATATGACTAATAAAAAGAAACAAGAGAGAAATTTAGTATGAAAGCGTATGCTTTATAAAGCTCATGGTCTAATTAAAAGTACAAGGTACACAAAATAAAGAATTTGAGCAGATAATCATATAAAAGCACTCAAACCAGAGCCTTGCTTCTCCATTAATAATCATTATAAATTACAGCTATTTTAAGGCAATCCGACAATTAACCTCCAACACAAGCAGGCATTAGTTACAGATGCTTGGGTAGCTCCTGCCCCTCCTTCTACCAGAGCTGCAAATTGAAACATGCTAGTAAAGTGAGTGAAAAATAATATACTTCTTCAAAATTCACAGTGTGAGAATTAACTTTGCTTCCATTTAATGTCCCAATTTTGATCACTGCTGTAATGATGCAAGAAGAAAGAAAACCAAAATTCTGCCACCACTCCTGAAAAGATTATTTTAGCAGAACCCTGTGCCAAGGGCACCGATTTACAGCCCTAGAGCATCTGTAGCTTAAAGCATTTCCCCAGGCTTCTTAGGAAAAAGGAAAGAAAAAGCATGACTAAATCAAGCCAGACCCTCCCCAAGTCATGGCTGGTGAAGCCAGAGTCCTGTCTGTGGGGGCAACAAGACCAGCGGTATGCTGGTAGTTACCAAACAGAGTTTGCTATATTTGATACGGCAATCTTTGACTTCGTTTTGAAGGGAATTGAGGCTGGAGAAAGCATTTATCCTGTGAACATCTCTGCTCAAGTTTTTCAGGCAATTCTCCTCACATATGCTTTTGTGATGGCAATCCACGCCATATGAATCTCATTTCAATTGCACACCATGGGATCATGCTGGATGAAGAATACCAGGATTTCAGAGAACAGTAAGGGAAAAGCATTTATCCCCAGCAGACCAAGCTGTTGAGGATTTGATAAAACATGACAATGATTCCTTCTCCTCTACAATGACATGCTGACCCTGCGGGTATTTTCTCCCATGTCTCCATCCTCACAGATCACTCTTGTTGATAGAATTGCAATATATGGGGTGGGAGGGAACATAAATACAGAGTCAGCAGCAGCGGTATCACATTCAAGCTGATCAACAGCAGCACAGAGCTTCTGGGGTTTTTGTTTTGTTGGGGTTTTTTATTTTCAAAAAATAAAGCCACCCTCTCAATGAGGTTGCAGAGAAGGCAGGGAAACAGTACCTTTACTCTCCTGCAGCAGGTTTGTTTCTGGACTTGGACAGTTTGGATGATTCCCAGCCAAGAGGTGGCACAGATCTAGCACAATTCCTGTGAGAGGCCTATTTGCGTTGAGCGCTCAGAGAACAAGCACACCTGCGCATTCAGATGCGGACTGTAGCATGACAGCTTCATCCACTCTGGGCTGCAGACACAGCACGTGCTAACTCCTTCTCGGTGCCATTTGCACACCTTTGCAGGCCCATGCTGCAAAGTCCTGCCCCCTCAGTGGGGCTGGCTAGCGAGATTCAGTCCCGTGCCACACAGCTACCTGGCATTCAGCCCCAGACTGAGCCCGGCGGGCCCAGAGCAGCAGCAGCCCTGGCACCCAGCCACAGACACCCCCAGCGCAGGAGCCTAGACTCTCCAACTGCTCAGTTTGCACAAAGGTCCGTATTAAAGCAGAAGACCAGGAAGGCACTTGAAGGCACAGGAGGAATGAAGTCCAAGAATGAAAGTCAGCCTTGGCACCAGTTTTTCTAGTGAATCTCTACATTACAGTACTAATTACTTTCATTTCACATGCAGTCTGATTTATCCAGCTCTGACACAGATGACAGGAGCCCCAGTCTTGCTGCATCCCCTGCCATTCCACACCACAGTAAAAGGTGTGGGTAAGAGACAGGGGCTCAGCAACTATGGCATGAAATTGCAAGGGCAGTAGTTTAGTGTTAATGGAAACAGTCCTGGCATGTGAAATTCACTTTTAGCATGATTACAGTGGCTTCATTTTATTGAGAACATTAGCATTTCACAAATATTATCTCTCAAACATATTCACTGGATTAGGAAAAGAGCAAATTATTGTTAATTATGTTATCCTGAAAACGTAATCATCAGACTTAAATTTCTGTATCTTCTATTTAATAAAGTGTACAAACAGCAATAAAAATGTCCTTCTCATTAAACTGAGAATGCTCTCCTCATTTCAGAGCTGCTAGTGTTTAAGCATAGATTGAAACATTTAACAATATGAAACTGTAACATGTAACTGGAAAAATTAAATTTAATATTTTTATACCTGAAGTAGTAGTAAATAAGCTTACACTGCCTATCAGCTGAACATTAGATGTGCCAGACTATTGATCTCACTAGTTCTGCAGTCAGCCTCTAGCACACAGCCATTATACAATACTTGAGAAAGATAAAAACCAGCAATCCTGTAACACATTAAATAATTGTGACACCACGATAAACTGAAAAGAGATCAATTCTTTCTGACCTCTGCAAGATATTAAATTCCCAGCACTTATTCTCTTCCCAGGCACTGGAGGAACCCAGATTCAATGATCTCACAGAAAGAAAGAAATCTACTTTTGAATATTGACTTGCTAAAGATAATAAGGACCAAATACAAACCACCTAAGTGGCAACACGTAGCTTCAGACCTGACCTAACTTCTCTGAAAGTTCACAGGAATTGTGACTCTGAACAAAAACAATTTGAGGCCCATCATGAGTATATAACATTTAGGAGAACACAGCTTGGGATACAAAACACAGCTTTAGCTGAAATGAAGAGACAAAAATCAGAGATCAGGGTTCCATTTTCAGACAACAGAATCATAAAAATGTTGGTTGCAAGTAATCTAATACAATACACACTATGATGATGTGCACCGTGCCCTTTCCAGTGACGGGAATGGGGCTGATGAGTTCCCCAGGTCCTCCACTTTCTTGCCTTTCCAAAAAAATGCTCTAACACTTGTTATTTTCAGTCATCAGGAATTTGCTGGCCTCCTTCCCAATTACCATAATTTGTCATAGACATTATATACCAGCCCCATAAACACATCAGCCTACTTTTTCAGGACTCTTGGGTACATCCAGCTTCATGGATTTGAATACATCCACATTCTGTAAGCAGTCCTTGACTTGACTTGTTGCTCCCCTGACGTTGGCTGCACTTCTCCTTTCCAATCTGTACTAATATGGACAGATGTCTGGGACCAGGCTTTGCTTGTGAAGACTCCAGTTAAAAAAAATTTCCATTACTTTTGCCTTTTCCTTTTACCAATGGACAAACAATTTTGCTGAATTTCCTTGTACTACTAGAGTATTTGCAGACTCCTTGTTAGCTTTCATGTTCACTACTCATTCACCCCCAGCTGGGTTTTGATATGATTTTGGATTAATTACTTAGGTCAACATTTTCACAAATACCCACTATTTTGGGTTCATAATATGACTTGAAGGCAAGAACTGACACAAGCTTAAGATAGAACTGAACTTGGGGGATCTACGTAAGGAACCTAAGCCCTCGAAACAGTCAATGGACAGTGAGGTTGGAGCTTGTGGAAGTGGTGTGAAAATCTCCAATGGCAATGCTAGCTGGCCAACCAAAAACTGAGGCAGACTTAGCAGATACAAAGGTGTAGTTTGCAGGGCCTCATGACTATGATTTCTGTGAAACAAAGAAAGTACCTCCTAACTAGGGCCTCATTTTAAAACTACATGTGAGCACTCGAACATTTCCAAAATACATTGTAGCCAGATGTTTATACTTTGGGTGGTCCAACACCACATATTCTTTAACAAGGTCCTAATATTCTTCAAGGCTGAGGAAATCAACATCAAAAGTCTCACTTGGGATCATCCAGGAGGTCAACAGCTGAGCTGGATGCAGACCTTTGTTCTCTTCCCATCTCAGTCAATGACACTGGAATGCACTGCTTGTACGCAAAACTGAGAGCACAATACATAATTACAAAAGGATGAATTGCAAAGAATGCAAGCAGAGAAACATTTGCATACTAAGGACACACTGTAAAGTGAGACCACAGATTCTGTAGCTCTTCATGGAGACACAGTCAGCAATTCCTCCCTCCTCCACAAAATAAAAAGCAACTGGGACCCCGGAGCGGCATAAATCTGTGATATACCATGTACACATCTAATATTACAAACAATCTCAAGACTAAGGAGTAAGATCCCAGCCAGTCAGATGAAGATGCTAACAAGCACCAAGAGCTACTTGAATTTAATTCAATGTGTTAAATGGATTTCAGGAGGGGTCTTTGAGTCAGATTCTCTTGCAGGGGAATCTCACAGGAGAATCTGAAAGCCAGTGGCATCAGCACCGTAACAAAAGTTGTATGTTACAGAGAGGGTAACCCATGTATACGGAGCTCAAACAGACTAATGTCAATCAAGCAGCAACTGGGGAGACAGGTGGCAGCAGTGCATACAGAAACGCTCTAGTGAGTCACATTGGGAGAAAGGGAGCAGATTAAGCTGTTAACTCACTTGCACAGACATTTACTCACCCTCATAAAACCAACACACAGCTACAACAGTTGTCACAACTCCAAGCCTCCTCCCACAGAAACGATGATTATTCATACTTCCAAACATTACAAGCTGGGACACAAGTAATGCTAACGAAGAAGCTGTCATTTGTAATACATGGCATTAAAACTACCTGGTCAGAAAAGGACTTGATCTTTGTAATAGCATCCAGTGTTAAAATTATTAAAAATAATTTGTTAAGACAACACTACTGGGATTTTTCTGGCTAAAGACATTTTCGTCTGAAAAATGAAAACATAATAGAACAAAATTTTTGATAGAAAATTTACCAATCTCAATTATACTTCTATCTCAAAAAAGTTTTATATTTCATGGCAGAATTTCTGTTAGCAGAAAGAGGGATCAATACTTACCTCACCCAAAACACCACCAGACAAATCCTAGCTAAGAGCCAGACAAAGCAGTATCTTAAGGCTGATACTCATGGGGAAGCAAGTGGTCTAGGCTGTGGGTCTACTGTGTGCATCAGGGTATATCCTAGGCTGTTCTGCACAACAGAAGAGAAGGGCCTGACAAGGAAACACATACCTAACACTTGAAAAGATGTTGGCTTTGTTACAACATAAAACAATTAAAGGTAAAAAATGAATTAATGATAAATAAAAACTTTCCTAAGATGTTCTTTTATTAACCAAATTTTTTCAAAGCCTAAAGCAGCTTCTAGCTATAGAAAACACTATGGTAAAACAAAAAAAAGAACAAAAATCTAAGGTGTAGAAAAGCAGATAATCCAGCATTAATTTAATCCAAAGTTTTTTTGAAAAACTTATTCCACTCCTGGAAACACAATATTAGAATGAGAAAGAGCTGATCTAGCCTGTGTTCCTGATAACTCTTAAAGCCAAATCTCAGCTTTCACATTTGGGCCAATTCCCATGTTTGGCCAACTCTCCAAATCCACATGGGAAAACAAGGCAAGCCATATTGCACATCAACACAATCCCACCACCTGTGTGCTTGGATCTCTCACAAGATGTTGGCAGCCTGCAGAATGTAATACAGAAGGCTAAACACCCTCTAAAATTGCTGTATGCATTTCTGATTTAATGTCATGTGGGAGATCTGCATACTGTACGCTAGAAATGAGAAAGGCAATGGTAGAAAGGAAGGATACCTAATTTAGCAGATTACAAGCGGACGCATCTCCATTGATTCAGTCAGAAGCAATGAATGAATGAATTTCCAAAGACCACTTGAGATTTGAAGAAACTGTATATAACTTAAGGACATGAAAGTTTTCAAAACCAGCACTCTGAGCTGTGAAGATTCAACTTACGCTTAAGTATCATGCTGAACTAGAAAGCTGATAATCGTGAGTGAAAAAGAGCTAAAGAATAAAAAGAATGCTCAGCAGACTTCAAAATTTCATTCTTTACAACTGTACTTCTGCACCACTGGTATTGCCTATCTTTCCAGAACAGGGCTTTCCTGTGTCCTGCTCAAGGAAACCTGGACTTGATCTGGCACTTATATCAACAACTTCTGAGAGAGATGAGTGTCAGTAGCTGTTATAATGAGTAGAGATTTTGATTAATCTTACAGTCTTTATAGCAGCAGAGACCACACACAGAATGTTTAGGACTGGTCTCTTAATTTTAATTACTGAGTTTTATTTGTTATTCTGATGGGGAAAAAAAAAAGATTCCCTGTGCTAGGAGAAAGCAGAGTACAAAAGGGAACAACAGGGACACAGGGCTGGCCAGTGGTCCCAGGTCTGCCCTAATCCGCCCTATGCTGTAAAAGTATCAGGTAGTTACAGTTGAAGACTACCATCTTTTCATGCAAGGCAACAGCAAGTGGTATGAGCAATGCTAGGAAGAGCGTATCCCAGCAGGTCAAGTGAGCGTTTTCAACTAATAGGAGAATATTCCATCCATGTCACCATAATAACTAGTGCTGGCAACCTGTATTCAGACTTGGCAAGAGTCTACCACCAGCACTGGTAGTTTGTTGAAGGGATTACGCTCACTGTAGCAAGATAGATGGATAATAATAATAATGAAATAGGAAATTGTCACAGGTATGTCTTCCAGCCCCTTCTAGTCTGTCTGAAGGAACAAAACACCTCCAGCCTCAGTGGCGGTGGCGGTGCAGAGTACTATACTCTCTCTACAGGAATCAACATTCTGGCATTTCTATAAATGTCATCCTTTGCCCACTATTTGGAATTAGGGCAGCTTTCACTTCATGCAGGCAAATGTCTCTGTTCTTGTTTTCCAGTGAACTCTGGAAGATATTTTAAGATATCATACCTGCTCTGGGCAACAGTTTATACTGAACAGTGAAGTGATTCCATCTGTTGCTCTATTTTTTCAGGCTAAAGCCATAAAATCTCTCATTATAAAATTTGCTTTTACCACTTGGGGAGCTGAAGGTTGGGATCTCAATTATGACTGTGTGATGAAGAAACAGCACTCACAGAAAACAACAACAAAAAAAAGAGCAGTATAAACAATGTGATGACAAAAATTCTTCAAGGTTCAGAGCAAGTGTTCAGCAGGACAACGGCTCAGAAATGAAGAAGTCTAACAACACCACACACAACTGTGACACAGGACTGCTGGGCTCTGAATGCACAGTTGTGAACAGTCCCTTAACATTGCTGGTCTCCTAATCAGCTATCTGTAAGACAGCAGAAAAGATGTCATTAAAAAAATTATTATTTTATGAAGTCCTGCAGATTTTTACCTGAAAGGCGGTGCTGAAGTGCAAAGCATTAAATTATATATGGCTAAACTGTGTCATATATTAGCATAACTTCTTTGTTCCTCTAGCAGTTTGTCCTTCTGCTTTAATGAACTTCTCCCTCTAACTTTCCCCTACCCCCAGGATACAGTTTGCTTGCAACCAGCATTTGGAGTACCTAAAATCAACATCTATATCCACAATTTACTTGTCTGACTGTTGCTGATTCAAATTGATGTATTGACATTTACTTTCTGAAATCTCACTTAGAAGATAAAAAGTCCAAGGGAGATCTGGGCAAAATTTCTCATTTTGCTTTAAAAAAAAAAAAAAAAAA
>VZTL01054836.1:1989-20525 GCA_013400535.1 Scopus umbretta | reverse complement strand
GTATTTTTGCCTTAGCTTTTTCCAAACTGTAGTTCTGGCATGCAGATGAAATACAACAGAAAGTTGCACCAAATGTGGTGGTTTTCTCATTTAGCAAATGTAGGGACATACCACTACTGAAAACAGTGAGACCTTCCGAAACCTCTGCTTCACTTTTCTAAACAAACATGTGACGATATCCTTAGACTGTGATACCAATTGCCAGGTACAGAGAAGTGGGCCATATGGGAAACTGGTATCTCTTCATGAGGTAATGATTATATTTCCATGTGGTAAAGCCAACGAGTTTAAGATTGTACCAAGAAAAAAAAAAAAAAAAAAAAGCAGTTAGGAACTTTCAGACTGCTCCCTCCATATTATCCATAACATAGTTTATGTATCACTACTTAAAACTACAGAATAGGAAAGTGAAGTCTTAATAGCTCTCTACTTTAAATGATTACTTTGTTTGGCCTTTTTAACACAGGCACCTTATAAACTTTCAGTGTCTCTCAAGGCAGTAATTTTGCACATTGTCAGAGCTGGACATTACCTACAAAAGAATAATTATGATGTTCAATGGAGACCAGATAGAGCCCTTTGTAGTTTGACGACAGTATAATGACAGAGAGTTGGAAACAAGGATATCTAATTTTTGTCTGTATAATGTAACTAATTATACAACAATTCATAGATTAAACAAATCTTGTATAAACATAATGCACTCATTTGTAGCAATTCCCTCAGTTTAGTTAAGCAATTGCTTTTCTCATTCTTGAGGTATCATTAAAACCTTCTTAATTTGAACAGAAACAGATGTGTATCATAATACCATTGTCAAATGTAACCCTTGATACTTCAATAAATAAATGAAGTAAAAATTCTATTTTTCTCTTGTGCTACTTAATTACTTGGTTATAAGAGGAAATAACAATTGCTAATGACAAAATTAAGGATTTCAAGATGTAATTTTATTAGGCTTTGGGATACAGCAACATTTGTCAAGGTGATTTCCCATTCACATGGGGCATAATATATTTTTAAAGGAAAATAATCTAAAACCCTAGCATATTATTTGAACTTGGTCACTTCCATAAAACAGCAGGAGATTCCTCAGCTATAATACTAAATGATGCCTGGATATGGAGACCATTGGCAGTTTGAACTGAAGATGAAGGCAGTTAATGGACTAACATCAGATGTTCTTAGATCATGAAGATGCTTATTTTACAGGATGTTATTATGCTAATAGATTGTAAATTAGCTTACAAGTACCTGGCTTTAACGTGTTTACCCCTGAAGACCATCCAAAACCTGCTTTGTAGGCAATACTCATGAATTATTACAGAACTAAAAAACAATTACTGTGTTATCATCTGTTTCAGCTTTTAGGTTCATTACTGTAAATGTGCATAGAGTAAAAATAGTGAGCAATCTAGTAGAAAATAGATCACTTACAAACAGAGAATACGATAATGTAAGAATGATTAGATGAAATTAGGTAAAATTAAAGTCAGATAAATTAAATAAACAGACACTTCCACCCCCAAAAATGAGGCCTTTTAGTCCAGGAACTGTGGAGTATTTCATAAGCTTTGGGTTGAACAATAGCCACTGAAGTTCATATCAAATTCAGCAAGTCACTTTTTCCTTGTTACTGCCAATGTCTCACAGCCAGCTGCTTGGTACCTTTGAGCCTCTAGCAATGCCACCTCCCCTTTTTCCTTCCCAGCTGTTTTTTCTTGCATATGAGAAAAGGGAAATAGAGTAAGATAGACAGATCAGCCAAGGTTGGCAGCCATCTCTGGAGAAACCAATCCAAATCGAAGCCTCTTAGCATCTGTTTACCAGGTCCTTTGGGGCAATGAATCTCAAGTGAAAATACCTGCCTGAGGACATGCAGTCTTCACACTGTGACAAGGCCTGGGTCTCCCTGAATGGACATATGCTTCCTGTTCTCCTGCCACATTACTCTTAAATTAAGAGGCACAAGTCTTGTCAGGCAGAGAAATATGGTACACATCAGAGTTAGCAGGTAACTGCACTAGATGCAAATGGTGTCATTTTAACAATAGTTTTTTCAAAAACAAGTCCAAGGGTACCTTACAAGCAGCAGTCTGCTGCAGCAAGAACTGGGCCCGAGAGGCTGTGCTTGGCAGTAGATGCAGGTCTTGATATGGCATTGCTAGGCACAATTTATGGCTATAATTTTAAAATTAAAGTAATACAAAGCACTGAAGTGAAAAGAGCTCAATTAACATGCATGAGGCCAAACTGCCTGCTGATATAATTTCTCCAACTTCAATGGAACCAGAACAGAAGTGAATCTGGCTCATTATTTTCTATTCTTCTGAAGACATACAGATGATAGTATCTGTTATACTGTTATCACAGCATGGAAGGAGCTCTGTCATAGTGACCACTAATGCCGTAAGCTGGGGAAAAGATAAATGCTATTTCTTGCTTCCAAACAATGAACAGGGAGATTGTATCTGGTCTCACATAAGCTAATATTCAGTGTAAGCCCTTAGATTACACAGTGATAACTGACATACTCCAGCTAACCATGAAGCAAGCCATGGACACAGTCCTCTGAACAAGCAAATTAAAGATTTTAAATACCATTCTCAGGCAAAAGTGAGGAACCAGAGGACATAGTCCAAATCCCACTGCAGATGTGGGCAATCTCACTGCTAGCAATGTTTTCTTTCCCCTGAGTGTTCAGACTCTACCCAGGTATGACATGACATCTTGTACATAATTCTTTTTTTCACTTCTAATTTCAAAACTATAGCCTATTTTGCCTATCCTAGGGTTGAGATTTAACAAACTTTGATCTTAGTTTGCTAGTATTTGCTAAGCTGCATGCCAGGCTTTCAAAAAGGCGATGAACTTGTCCCATTAGCTCCGTTTATGCATGGACTGCCGGTCCGCACATACATTCCCCACACCTGCTCTGCAAACTAAGGGTCACAAAGAACCATTTGCTTTGGAATGGGACACTGGAATATTTGGAAAGCATGTTATTCTGTGCTTTTATCTTTGACTTTTTTTTTTTTTACGTATGCAAACATTGCCACACAGGGCTAACCTATGAACAAATACTATATTTATCCAGGCTTGATGTCCTTCTAGCACTTAGTCCTTTTCCTTTTCAGCAGCAGCAACCCAAGAGATGTCATTAATCTCATTCTGCTCTAGTCAAACATTCCCACTGAGGAACAGCAACTAATTAAGCACATGAAGATTAATGAAAAATATAAGAACAAAAGATACTGCAGTTGTTAAATTTAAAATAGCTCCTGTGCCACTATTTAAAAAATTATATATCAAATTTCATTATAGCCTTATTTGAAGAAATGGTAAGAATTAATATTAACAGCAAATCTTCATTTCTTAGCTAGTCACTAGCAGTTACAAGGCCAAATAGCAGCAGTATGACACCTTCCCTTATTTCTATGGAAAACAAAACACAGTTGCAACACTGGACCAGGAAGATAAAAGTATGTCTCAGGACATTCCCTGAGAAAACAGGCACTGTTAGAAGATCACTGTAGGTCAGCTTTCACAGGTAGGCCATGTTCTGCCATCTGCTAATAGTATCACAGAGTATTATCAATTGAGACAGCATGCACAGTTGCCTGCTGAGACACGAGATAGCTATATAGCTGCATTAGAAGAATTAGTCAGGACACATCAATTTGGTAACCCTACTGTAATGAAATGATAGATGACCAACTGGTGGGAAAGGCCACAGCTTCCTGGATCCATGCAGTATTGCCTTCTGAATCAAAGCTGACACTAAGTAAGACAGGAACATCTCTCCTCAGGTGGAACAAGCCTTCAAGAAAGCCTTGAAATAAAAGTATAAATGTAAGCTCAGGAGAAACTGAGCTGCAAAGAAAAGCTTTTTGTTTAAGAAATCTCAACATGTCCTGAAATGGTTCTTACCATAGCTTTTTGACAGCCGAAGCAACATCCTTTCCTTGCTAAAAGTGGCTTAAAAGAGTAAAGGAGATTTACTTATGATTAAATGCACCACTGCCCAACAAGTAATGGCATTTACGTAAATAAGATGCAATTGCTGTTGCTCTCCTGTCTAGGAGATAAGTCCAATACGTATTTCCAAGTGTACGCACACACAGATTTAAAACATTTTTGCCATGACCAAGATGCTACCCAAATGTTGCACTTCATGATTCATCTTCTCATCTGCTTCCTAATTCCCTCATGCTGCATTTTTGCTGGAAAACTGAAGGCTAGATTTTTTAAAATGTTCTGCTAAATTCTGGCCTTCAGCTTCTGACTTCCTTAAAGCCAAAAGAAGTTTGGCAATGAATTTTTTGATCAGGCCATGTGTTTGCCATTGGATTCAAGATAGAGCTATAGATGCCATCACATTTTGCTTGAGCCTTTACCAGCACTTGGCTTCTAGTGAAGCGACACTTCAGTAAAAATCCTCTGCTACTCACTATCTCCACCAAATGTATTCATATCCCAATGAATTAAGCTGTAATTACTTTTCTCCCATCTTTGGAATATGCTACAACAGATACATGAATGACTTATTTCCCTGCTTCATATCTCAGACCAACTTTGTTCACGTTTGTCGTGGTTTAACCCCAACCGGCAACTACGCACTACACAGCCACTTGTCACTTCCTTCCAGTGGGATGGGGGAGAGATTTGGAAGAGCAAAAGTGAGAAAATTCATGGGTTGAGATAAAGACAGATTAGCAAGTAAAGCAAAAGCCACACATGCAAGCAAAGCAAGGAATTCATTCACTAATTAGCAGGCAGGTGTTCAGCCATCTCCAGGAATGCAGGGCTCCATCACGTGTAACAGTTACTTCAGAAGACAAATGCCATCACTCCAAACGTCCCCCCCTTCCTTCTTCTTTCCTCATCTTTGTATGCTGAGCATGACATCATATGGTATGGAATAGCCCTTTGGTCAGTTGGGGTCAGCTGTCCGGCTGTGTTCCCTCACAACTCCTTGTGCGCCCCCAGCCTGCTCGCTGGTGGGGTGAGAAGCAGAAAAGGCCTTGACTCTGTGTAAGCACTGCTCAGCAGTAACGAAAGCATCCCTGTGTTATCAACACTGTTTTCAGCACAAATCCAAAACATAGCACCATACTAGCTTTTGTGAAGAAAATTAACTCTATCCCAGCCAAAACCAGCACATTCTCCACCCCTTATTCCATACCACTTACATTATGCTCATGTCCCACACTATCCAACACATCCTTGTTAACCACCAACCCCCTTCCCATCCTTTGATATAATATGCAGATATCATTCCCTTAGTCTATGGACCACCCTTGTAAAATGTCCATAAATGTCTATAAAATGTCCACTGAGTTAATTTAGTCCATGACTTTGGGCTCCGTCTCTTATGGTGGTCACTTAGGACCGGAGAGGTAGTGTGTTGCATGGAGTTATTGGGCACCAAAGCCAGCTCAGGTCAGGTCACTGCTCCACTTGCACTGCTTCTTGTAAGGCTTGTCCCCCGTTGGTTCACGTGGTTCCTGCTATAGCACTTCCTATAACATGCAACTCAAATCATGGGTTACAACAATTTAAACGTATTTCCATTACAGTCTCCACCCCTGGTCCCTTTGGACCAGACCATTGGGTTTAACATTGGAATTAACTCTTCCCCTTGCCCCTGCCCCAGCTTGGACTTATACACAGACTGCAGTCCCTTAGGGGAGTACCTGCTCCAAGCAGAGCCTTAGCTATGCACCACAGTGCCTCCAGGAATATACCTACTGTGCCATAGACTTATCCACAGCCATAGCTGCTTTGAGGTGCACCTGTTCCAGCATGGCCTTCTCCATGGGCCACAATGCCTTCAGAGATATACCTACTCCAGCATGGCCTTACCAACAGCCACAGTCCCTTCAGAAGCAAACCTGCTCAAACATGGCCTTACTTATGGCTGCAGTCCTTCCAGGGAAGTACCTGCTCTGTCATGGGCTTATCCATGGCCACATGCTTTGAGGTGCTCCAGCATGGCCTCATGCACAGCCACAGATGCTTTGAGGTGTACCTTCTCCAGCGTGGATTTATCCTTGAGCCACAATCCCTTCAGATGTATACCTGCCACAGTACAGACATAATCACGGCCACAGCAACGTTGAGATGAACCTGCTCTGGCATGGGCTTATCCACAGCCACAGATGCTTCAGGGTGTCCTGTTCCCACGGGGACTCATCCACAGGTCACAGTCCCCTCGACTCGAGTTCACACTGGAGTTCCAGCCTGTCCAGTATAGCAGCACAGAAACAGCAGTTATGCCCTGGCCATCTGCCAGCCCAGGCACATGGCTATTGCTGTTATCAGAATGTTCCCAGGCACAGCAGAGTAAGATGTTAAGCATTACAGCAAGCAGCAAAAGGAAAAAGCAGCCACTAACGAGCACTAGACTTTAATATACAATAAGGCAAGCAAGCACCATGGCAAGCACAGAAGACTTCCCATTAATAGCTAAACAGCAATAACAGCTATAAATTTGATCTAGCACATTCCAATCAAATCTGTCGTTCTCTCAAACCCATTGAGCGCACTTTGGGTGCCAAAAAGGACTGTTGTGCTTTAACCCCATCCAGCAACTAAGCACCACATAGCCGCTTGCTTACTCCCCCCTGGTGGGATGGGGGAGAGAATCGGAAGGATAAAAGTGAGAAAACTCGTGGGTTGAGATAAAGACAATTTAATAGGTAAAGCAAAAGCTGTGCATGCAAGCAAAGCAAAGCAAGGAATTCATTCACTATTTCCCATCAGCAGGCAGGTGTTCAGCCATCTCCAGGAATGCAGGGCTCCATCATGTATAACAGTTGCTTGGGAAGAAAAACGCCATCACTCTAAACGTCCCCCCCTTCCTTCTTCCCCCAGCTTTATATGCCAAGCATGACGCTATAGCGTATGGAATATCCCTTTGGTCAGTTGGGGTCAGCTGTCCCAGCCATGTTCTGTCCCAACTCCGTGTGTCCCCCCAACCTGCTTTCTGGTGGGGTGGGGTGAGAAGCAGAAAAGGCCTTGACTCTGTGTAAGCACTGCTCAGCAGTGACAAAAACACCCCTGTGTTATCAACACTGTTTTCAGCACAAATCCAAAACACAGCCCCGTAGTAGCTACTGTGAAGAAAATTATCTCTATCCCAGTCAAAGCCAGCATAACATTAAAAACTTTATTTGCTCACCGTTATGAATGGGCAATGTGTGACCTTAAATTCTCTTGGGAAGCAGCCGGCTGCCTTGGCATGTATAGCAAGATAGAAACACCACAGATACTGCTGTCATGGAATATTCAAGATCACTGCTAAGACATTTTTGCAGCAAGCCCATAAAAATGCCTGTGATGTTTCTGGCTAAATGGGTAAGGAAAAAGAATGCTTCCTGCATGAGCTGAAAATGAGAAGGGATAATTAAATCAACTCTCAACACTGAAACAGCACAGTAATGGTTTCTTTCTACCTCTAAAACACACAAAGTTCAGGCTGGTCTGACCTGACTACTGGAGCCGAGCATGACAAAACAAATGACCCAGTGGAAGAAGAAATCACTCTATGGGCACTTGCTGGCGTGTCCTTCTGAACAATGGGAAAAAGCTGATACACTGCAGGCTCATCAGGATGTCTGTGTAGTAGGCATCACATACCCGTGAGTCACGTCCTGTTCAAGGCACATGTGCTCTGAAACCTGTTTGCTGGAAACAATTTCCTTTAGGAGCTGACTGACTGGGTATGCCAAGAGTGGACCTGCATTCAAGGTTGCTGGGACAACCACAAGAAACTGCTGCTCAAAGTCAGCCTGGAAGAAGAGACTGACCATATATATGGTCAAATGCAGATTTTATTTTTTTTTTTAAATGGCAGGCAGAAAATTGGACTCCTAAAGCCATTCATGCACACCCATGGGGAACACTAAGCTGCCTCAGTGTACATTAAAGACAGTCCTCCATGATTCAGTTGAGCTTTGCCTCTACTCAGGAGAATGACAGTAAAAATAGCAGTCTACCTTTTTGGGAACTTATTTTACTCTGAGCTCACTGGGGTCAGCAACAAACCTGTCCCTTCAGGAAACCTTATTTTGTTTCTTGTCATCTCCTGCTTACAGCATAAAGAAGCTTGAATTGTTACTGTCCAAACACTTGGTGCTCAGTTTCCTTCTAATAAACCAGCACTACAGGAGACTCACCTGGCATTACAAAACTTCAGCTGGCCTTGTCCTTCTTAGATTCTGTAGGAATAACAGTGTTTACATTTGTTGCCACCAAAGCCAGGACAGAGCAGCCACAAAACAAAGATATGTCAATCTTCAACAACTGTTTTCCAGACTAAAAGTTTAATTATATAGCTGTTAGGTCTGTGGTGCAGGTTAGTGCAGGGAGTGTATTATTTCATGAAATGATGTAATTTGTTTAGGGAGATTTTTCTTTTCTTCCACCAGAGTAGACCCAAAACATAACCATGCAAATAATAGACATGCAAAGGGACTTTGCTCCTTGTGCTGTGGAAGACATCAAAACACTAGCTACAGCAGCATTGGTAGGTTCTTTAACAGATGCATATTTTTCTTAGACACTGCATTTAAATGATCTAAGTATTAGACTTGTCCTTCCAACTCACTTTCATACACACAAATGGCAAAAATATCTAAAATAGATGCACAGAAAATTGCTTTAAGGAACTTCCTGGACAATGTAATGCAGAAGATCAAGTAGAGCCTTCCAGCCTGGAATCCAGGAAACATTACATTTCTTGCTCTACAGTAAGAGGAAAAAACCCCAAACAAACCCCACCTTTCACTTGTGTTTTTTTCAGTTACACAAGAATTACACTGTATTTTTCAACCTCTAGCTTGTTCAGGTTTAACCTCTCTGCCCATATGCACACAAATGTGCTGCTTACTGATGCTGTTGTTTGTATACAGTCTTACGTTATTTTCTTATGGAGGAGAAAAATTACCATTAGGGTACAGCAACAAATCTGCACTCAAGCAGACTGTGTATTGTGTGCGCTAGTTAGCAAGGTATCTTTATTATAGCTAAGCAGTTAAATATTGACCATGAAGTTGAGCAAGGGCGCAAATGCTTTATCTAAATTACCTTTGATCAACTGGTTTCAGGAGGTTGCTGAAGATAAAGTAGTCTACAGGGCTTACATGAAATCAGCCCACATACACACTCATCTGCTGTGGAACTACCAGCAAAACCCCTCCAAGACAGATTGCAGTCTTGTGGCACAGGACTTATGTACTTTGTAACCGGTCTATTGAAATACGTGTTGAGATGCATTACCAAGAAATACTACCAATGTACTGTTATTTACACAGAAAAAGGGCTGTATCCACCTAACGTCACTCACTTCCCTAAGACCATTAGAAAGGGCAAAGAGGACAGGAATGGACATGGGATCCTGAAGTAATGCCACACAGCAGAAATTCAGCTTTGCTCTCTATGTGGAGAAATAAAGGGCAGTGTAGATTCCTGCCAGTCCTAGTTATCTGTCTTCAGGACATTGTATGAGCCCAGCAGGTATCCATACCAGAAGATTGCCAGGCACCAGATAAAACAGGGAGTCATTGCAAAATCACCATTCAGTAGGAGAGTTAAAAACTAAATAAATTAATTTGATGACATTTTTCCTAATCTGACCTCTTCCTACCCATGTCCACACACCCTCTTCCACATATCCATCAGGACCAGACCAGCCAAAGAGAAAGAGAAGAGGCAAAGAGCTCCAAGGAGGTTTCATCTACCCTTACAGTAGATGTCGTGACCAGCCCTCAGTGGTGCAATCAGCAGTATGCTGAATCTGAATATGCAGCCTGCCCCAGCTGCCAGCAGACCTGCTGTTCAGCAGCACGCAGCCAGGGACCGATGGAAGGGGGACGAGGCACAACACTGCATCACATAAGAGAGTGAGAAGCACGCAGGTAGAAGACATCTACAAATGGCTCGCTTCTAATTCGTGTAGTCAGGACTGAGTTTACACACCAGCCTGATGTGCTGACGCGAGGCTTGAAAAGAGGGAGAGAAAAAGCAGATCTGCTTTCAATAGGCATGCTGACCTGGGCTGAAAGATCAGATCCCTCCCAGCACTGCTCCTGGAGGAGATGGCCACTAGACTGGATGGACCGCTGCGCTGCTCCAGCCCCGCAGCTCCCATGAAAGTGACAGAGGGAAGCAGAGCGCTCCAGTTACCATGGCATCCCCGACAGCAGCCCTCCAAGTCTTACACTAATGATTTTGGATTTTGATATTTACGTGCTTAGTTTAAAAGTGTAATGATTTAGGAGTCAACAGGATTACACTAGAGTAAAAGAGAAGCATTTTGCCTCAAGGCTTTCTTTAGAAATTAGACATATCGCTTTTAAATATGCCCACCAGCATTTTAGTGTACCTTTGAGATGTTTCTGCTCTGGTATGGCATCTCAAAAGCACACAAAGAGGAAAATGCAGGTCTTCAACATGTCCCCAGGGAAATGGTTTGGGGCTAGTGTATAGAATCACTTTGTAATTCAGACTTTCTAATAAGACTCTCACAATAAAGGTTCCTAAATCTCCATGCCTTTTGATTGATAAAGTAGGAGTATCCCTGCAACATTCTTTAAATCCCAGCAAAGATTCTTTAAATTAATGGGTAAGCAAGCTGAGCAAGATGTGACCCTAATAGCTGAGTGGCAGTATATAGGCAGCATTTCTTGTCCAACCTCAGGGAATTTCCCAGGCACTGTTCAAACATGCACTGCTGCTCCAGCACTATGCAGAGGCCCAGAACAAGAGACACAGACAATTATCATAGTCACAACTTGATGCACTTTTTGCTCAGTACTTCTTATTGTAGTCAAGCCAGACAGACAAAGCAAGGACCAAGCAGAAGCAGCTAAAAATTGTGGTTACGGCTGATGTTGCTTAAATATCTAATTGTCATCATTATATGGCTTCAACTTTTTAAAAATAAGTTTCCCATAATTATTTCAAGGTTTTGGCCTAATTCCAGTGCAGGCTTTAATGGGATTCATTCTGACAAGATATAGGATATTGTCCCAATAGAGTCTCATTTGGATATGGGCCACCTGCAATTACCAATGAGCAGAGCTGTGTAAGATTAAAAGCACAGGCAGTATAATTTCTACCTTGTGTCCCAGGCTCTGTGGATTTGTTACTCATCCAGCCTGTCCATCTGGGGAGCAAACAGCATGTACTCCTTGATGAGAAACTCTGGCCAACCGACCAGCTGTGAAAAAAATAGATTACTCTTGTCATTTTTTTCTCCTAGGTAATTTGCTGGGAGTAAAAATATAATTTCTTTGAAGGTTTGCAGTTAAAAGAAGATCCAAGGGATGGGTCTTATTTATATTTAAAGTCCACCACACTTATTTGCTAAATCCAATTTTGAAGATATATCACTGATGGAACAGTTTGCTCTGTCATTTGGGACACTGGAAAAGTGAATTTCTATTATTCAGAATACTGTCAAAAACACAATGGCTGTTAAAGGAAAAAGTTCCTTATAAATGCACTACTGCACTCTGTGAGAGAAAGCAGACATTATTAAAAAGGTATTAAGAAAATGATGGGAAAAAGAATCAGATGTTCCTGCTGCACTCAGGAAACAGAACAGACAGATCCTTTCTTATTCAAGAGGGTTTTGTGCAAAATTCCATGGTTCTGAAATTTTAAGTTATGATCAGGTCAATGACCTAGAACTGCTCTTAAAAGGCAGACTGCAAGTAACACCTAAATGGCATTATAATATGAAAATTATACTTTTTGGCTTATATTCAGTTGTAGTTGCAGGTCTATCAGATAGTAGCTCAGACATCATGCTCACTAAGAGATTCGCTGTTTGAGCTTAAGAAGCTGAGGGTTTTCCTACAGCTTTTAAGACTTCCTCTAGAAAACATCACAAGACGACACTGGAAAACCCACTTGTCCTGCAACAGAGAATGAGAATCCAAGCAGGTCCAGATAGTACTGGGGATTTTAAAGGTATACAAGGGATTTCTGCTCTGTGCTTTTTAGACCTTGTATCTGATAAGCCATGACTACTTAGATATGCATGTAAGGCTACTGGTCTTAAAACTTCCTTTAACACGTTGTCCCAACTACCAAGTGATTTTAGGAAGTTATTGGTGTTTAACACATCAGCAGAACTCACTACTTAGCAGCGGTCCTAAAGTGTATGCCCCGGTTTCAGCTGGGGTAGAGTTCATTTTCTTCGTAGTAGCTGCTACAGTGCTGTGTTTTGCATTTAGGATGAGAATAATGCTGATAACACACTGATGTTTCAGTTGTTGCTCAGTAGTGTTTACACTAGTCAAGGACTTTTTAGCTTCCCATGCTCTGCCGGGTGCACAAGGAGCTGGGAGGGGGCACAGCCAGGACAGCTGACCCCAACTGGCCAAAGGGCTATTCCATACCATACGGCATCATGCTCAGTATAGAAACTGGGGGGAGTTGGCCGGGGGGCAGCGATCGCTGCTCAGGGGTGGGCTGGGCATCAGTTAGCAGGTGGTGAGCAATTGCATTGTGCATCACTTGTTTTTGTATATTCTTTTATCATCATCATCATTATTATTATCTTCCCTTCCTTTTCTGTCCTATTAACCTGTCTTTATCTCAACCCACAAATTTTACTTTTTTTTTTCCCCAATTCTCTCCGCCTATCCCACCAGGGGACAAGGAAGGGAAGGAGTGAGTGAACAGCTGTGTGGTGTTTAGCTGCCTACCAGGTTAAACCACAACAGTCCTTTTTGGCACCCAATGTGGGGCCTGAAGGGTTCAAGATAATGACAGATCTGACCAGAATGTGTTAAAACAAATTTGTGATAAGCATTCGTTATATTAGTTTGTCACTGGTTGCAATGTTGATTTATTTGCTCTCAGAGTTGTCCTTGTTCTCAGAGTTGTGCTATGTAACAGCTTCTTGCCATATGCACTCCCTGCGGTGCTGCTGTTTATCACCTCTGGGAGCTGGATTAAAGTACTTTGCTGTGCTGTGTAACACTGGCTTATGGTATGGAGGACGATGGCTGAAATATAAATATGGGGACGCCTGGCAGATTGATTATATCAGACTCCCACAAACCCACCAAGGCGAGCACTGTGTGCTCACCATGGTGGAAGCAATCACTGGATGACTGGAAACATATTCTGTGCCCCATGCCACCACCCGGCACACTATGTGCCTTTGGTTCTGTGAACGTAAATCATGTCATAGACCTGAGAGCAGTGAATATAGTACAACCCCAAATTATATCATGAGAAGTAAAATGCTTTTTTATCATCCTGTTACTTGCCACCACCTGCCACAGTTCTAAAATTAAAAAAGTAAATCCTATTACTTTTTTATAACTAAAGGGACACAAAAATTGCAGAAAAGTATTCTGAAATAGAGAAAATACTGTTCTCCTTTATGATTCCCCCATTATCTCTGCTCCACATGGTATAAATACCCTTCCTTTCCATGTGTACTGCACTTTCTATACTAGGTAATGGAAAGAGATGGATCTCAGTAATTAGGAAGAGAGAGAAGCCACAACAGGAGAATCTGTGCTTGCTGTGTGTAATGCAGCAATCGCTAACCTGACCTGACTGGCAGAGGTCATGCAGAAGGTATGACTCCTGGTGCTGTCTGATGCCTCTGACTTTAAGCACCAAAATCCCCCAGATAACAGAGAGCTAGTCAGAACAGCATCTTCAATGTTAAAAGGAGAGAGAAGAACAGATGTGTTCCCCCGATTGAGAAAAATCTCTTATAACAGCTGAGCTGTCAAAAGGAGATGATGGCAGGGAACCTGTACTACAAGAAACTGTACAGACTACTTCTATGACGTCAAAGATGGAATATCTCAGGGGACAGCACAGTACTAAAACATTAAGACATGCTTCAGCAGACATGACCTCAAGAAATTAAACTGCTTCCAATTCTTGTATTCACAATTACCTTTGATCTAAGGAAATAAGAAACATGCCAAAAAACATTTCTTATCTTGCCTTTAACATTTGTGTATTTCAATTTATCATAAAGAAAAACAGTAACAATAAACCTCCTGGTGGCTTATGAGTACAGAGTAAAGTCAGATGGACCAGTTCACCTTGAAAGACTCACCTAATCTTGATTGAAGTGAACTTTCAGTAGAGATACCAATGAAAAACACCTACCAATGACTTAGCAGAAATTAATGGTAAAAATCCCACCATTTTCAAACACTTTTCACCCCAAACATCTACCCTATTCTTCTAGTTTTCCATGTATGTATAAAAGCACACCCAAAGATATTCATTGCAGTAGACAAATCCAATATTCAGCCCTTCTTCAACAGAAAGAGAGTCCTTTCACAGGGCCCACAGGAAAAGAGGAGTTCCACAAAACAGAGAACAAGTTCTAAGGCTTCTTGCTTTATTTGCCTGAAACACTGTGGTCAGTCAGTTATAAACTATCACACATGTTACCCACACAAAGTCATGTATATCCCATATATGATTTTAGGTACACTGGACTATTCTCAACATGGAGGCAGATTCTTGTTTAAATCATGCAAACCAGGCTGAAGTCAATGAGCTACATGCTGACTATGCGGATATATTTCAGCAGAAACATTCACCTAATGTCTTATTTGCTGTTTTCACAAAAGACTTGTTTCTGAAAGATTTTTATATATGTTGGGTACAGTAAACACAACCTCGGCTTCAAAATGCATTTATACCAGACATCCTCAGACCAATCTTATGCTGGATTAAACTCAAAAATACCTGTAGATGAAGGGTTATCCTCAACTTCAGAAACTCTGATAGCATTTTCTGGAAAAAAAATAAATTACTATCTTGAAGTCAATATGATCAAAATGCTTGCTTTTTTAGTTACATATTAATAAGTAGTCACTCCAATGGAAGTCAGTCCAAATCAGGGTTTACGGCAATTTAAAAAAAAAAAGGCTTTGACTACAAGTCAATGGACATATGCCAGCGAAGATGATTTTTTTATATCCTGAAGCGCCAAAATTCAGAAATCTGACCATTTAATTATAGAAAAATATATACCACAATATACACAGAGGGATAAATATTTGAAATATAAATATGCATATATGAAATATATGTATTTCCTACCCAATATTTCAAGTGTATTCTACTCAATGATTTATCATAAATAGAAGAAATAGAAGACAGACTATTTTCCATTCATGATATAAGCAGCTGTAGTGAACATTATAAAATACTGACCCAATATACATTTGTTTTCTTTTGACTGCACTGAAATCTATCTAGTATTGAATATCTCCACAGCAAAGAGGGTCTGACACTGGATTAGGAGCAATTTAAGTCTGAAAAATTAGTCTTTCTTCAGGCCTGTGCACAGGAGTAAGTTTCACATAATGAAGGCAACACAATTCAACTGCGCAAGGCTATGTTTTAAGTAAAATGGACAGAAGGTAACATGCCCAAAACCTACAGTGTTCTGCTGCTACATGAGATGGGAGATATTTAGCCAAATATTCTGCTGGCATATGTCCATTGACTTGTATTCAAAGCAGTCATAGCAGTACAGAATCTGCTAACAATTAACCATATTCATACACACAGAATACATGGACATGAATACACATGCACACACACATACAACCTTATTCCTCACACAGTTTCTAGACTAGTCGTCTTGCAGGTACAAAGAGATACATGCTCATATTTTATACAGTACATTTGAAGTTTGAGCTACAAAAAGATTCCTGCATGTAAACGTATGGGTACATTTCCTCCGAGTGGAGAGGTACGTCAGGAGAATATGATTTCACAGCCAGATCTGTAGCAACCACCCCCGGAGTTAACCCCAGAGGCAGTTCCACGGCCAGCTGTTCCGAGTTCACAAAGAATTCAGGCATTTAGCCAGAGCCAAGCCCAGATGCTGCTATTGGGAACTTTCCAAAGCTTTACATCTGGATCCCACTCCTGCCAAATGCCCCATCTGCCTACGAGGTGATAAATTCCACCTCTCAGAGGACAATTAGTAAGAGAACACAGCAGGGAAAGGAAGCACCAACAGCACCAAATTGATAACAGAGACAGTTCACACTTCGTTGGAATTTAAGAAAGGATTTTCTTAGTATTGTCCTGCTCCACCTTCCTATACCAGCCTTCCATAGAAGGCCTGAAATACAGCTTTTCCATGGCCTTCAGCTAGAGGGACACTAGATATCCAGGACACCTAAAGCAACAAGTCATGTGCCAAGTGTGCAAGGGCAATACAAAAGTTTTGGGGTATTTTTTCAAGACATCAAGAGAAGACTCGGATAAGTCTGAAAACTGAGTCCCAACACAGGAGCATCAATATATGAGGCTGCCAACGTACAGGACTGTCCTTGAGAAGGGCTGTAGGTTTTAAAATGATAGGCTGTTCAGCAGAAAGAATTAGTGCTGCTAGAGTAAGAATGTAATTCTTTATGCTCATGAACAGCAAGGGGGAAGAAAAAATTGCACAGGAACAAACCATGCATCTACTAGTGGGGCAACACATCAGATTTTTGCAACTGAGGACAGTATCATAGCAGCCAAAGAGGAAGAATTCAGTCCATGAGAAGTCACAGAGGACATTCTGTATCTGGAACTGTACAGTGAGGAGACATTAAAAAAATACTGTGGAAACAGTTTTACATGCTTTAGGGTTTCTATCGCACCCCTTTTTAGCACTTTCTCCTTCAAAACTGGCAGTAGCTCAAATCCCTCTGAATTTCACAGAATCATCAGCTCTTCTCTCACACTGAATTGCAGAAAACTCAGCTTGGGGTGGGAACCTCAGTGAAAAGAACCTCTCTGAAAAAAATCCAATGCATTCTATAGCTCAAAGCCTTTGTAGTATCACTATTGTTAACAGCAATGATTTGTACACCACCCTAGAAAACAGCAATTATTTTTCAATGGGGCTAAGCATTTGAGGAAAGCTTACATGGCATCCACACTTAAAAAGGAATTAAGGGCCAAACTAGAAAACTACACAGCTGTAGCACAAGCAAAGATCCTAAACTCAGTGACAAGGCAAAGAACAGAAGACTATTCAGACAGGCTGCACAGTGAATGGTCCAAGAGGATTTCTAAGGGGAGGGCATACTCTGCAAAGCTTTTGTGAACACAACTATGAAAACCTATCAGGACTGAAGCTAGAAATGCAAGGTAGTTGATTCCATGAATGCTTTTTATACAGTATTATATAACACTAGTATATAAAGACGAATACGTATGGCAATGATGGCACAATTGATAGACAGGAAATGAGCTCAGTACTACATCTGAGGTCAGTGATTAGTAATACACAGGTTAAATTTGGAAAGGGGAGAGAGAGAAGTGATTTGTGTTGCAATCCAGCTTTGTGCAGGGCCAAATTAATAAAAAGGGCACAACAGCACTGTGGAGAAGGCAACTGAGTTTACTTCCTGCATATACACTCATAGTTGGCTGAAGCATTTATCAATTCTGGAAAAACAATACAAAAGAAGCTATATATTTACAAAAATAAAAAGTAACTGGTAAGCCAGTGACTTATACACAATGATAATTTAACATTACATATCACAGAGAACATAATACCGCTTAGAGGCTAATCAAGTTAATAACTCTTTGTGCAAGGTACCATGCAAACAGAATAAATATCATCTCCTGCTCCAAAGGCCTTACAACTGTCAGACAAAATAGAAAATACATGACAATGGGATCAACATTTCAAGAAGATAAAAGCCTAACAGCAGTCATGCTAAAGACACCACAGTGAAAGTGGCCCACAGAACAAAGGTGAACGAAAACTGAAAACCAAACAATAAGTCTGGCAGTTAGAAGTTATGGAAGCACCCAAGACTGAGATCAAAATGCAACTGCACACAAGCAAGCCAAGGAAACCTTCTCAGAAGGTTCCTGCAGAAAGGGTAAAAAAGGTTCTAAAGACAGGAGCTAGAACAACAAAAGGAAATATAGATATAGGTGGATATAGATATGTATACACATACACACATGTATGTAGACATATATAAACAGATAAAAGGGATTAGACTTTCCTGGAGACTGAAGCAGAGCTGTGAGTTCACAGGGGCTGTGGAGTAGGACAATGAAGAGCAATTCTATATGTGATCCTTTAGCTGACTCCCATGAAACCAAACTCTCACAAACTGCCCCACAGGTTGCTGTGTGGAATCACCTCAGCCTTGTTCTGTGCAGGTGCATGCTGGAAGCTGTGGACTGTCCATAGCTGATGGCATCTCTCCCACCTTTCTGCCAGCTCTCCCTCCCTTTCTCCACATACACACTATTTGTCTTTTCTGTCAACAAACACATCTGATCTACTGGAAAGAGACAACAACTTGTCCAGTAGGCACCACAGAAGAAACACAAATGCAAAATATCTCGGGTCAAAACCTGATCATTTCCACCAAAAAAAAAAAGAATTTTTTTTCCTTTAAAAATGGTCCATAAAACAATCCACAACAGGATAAAATATGCCCACTTTAGCAAAACTGAAGCTCTGAACAGCAACGTGAAGGATCTTCCCTCTGTGGGATCAG
>VZTL01054816.1:1843-22164 GCA_013400535.1 Scopus umbretta | reverse complement strand
TTTTTTTTTTTTTTAATCAACTCGCTTTGAGGTCTTTGATGTACCTGCAGCTCTGCACCTCCTTAGTTGCCAACTGATGTGGAAGCACTGGGTGTCTAAAAGCCAGTGACACAAATATGATTTATTTTTAAAATGCAAATGACAAGTATTTAAAGTAAAATGACACTTCTTAAACTTAACCAGAGTAATATATTATCAGCACAACCGCATAATAATTTGAGACCTACAGATCTGTATATATTTTAATACAGACCAAGGTTTGTATTTCATATTGAAATCTAAATATGGTATCCTAAATATACTAAATATAATCATATTTGGTATAAGGTACTGTATATACTATATTTAGTATACTAAATTTAAATACAGTATACACACTTTATAATGTGTTTATCAATAGTAGAAATCAAAAAAATAGACCAAGTTTATCCTGGGGCTTGAATAGGTTTTCGCTAAGAGTTTAGGCAGGATTTAGGTAGTAAGGATCAGTGTTATCTGAGATACACATTACTTACTGCATCTAGGAGAGAGATCCTGCAGTCTTGTTCATATGAAATATTCTCACACTCCTTCTACACTTCACAGTCTCCAAATAAAGGAGAAAAGATTAAACCTATTGCTTGTTCATTGTGGTAAGATATTTTGAAATGAAAAAAGCGGTATAAATGGAGGATGTGATTGCTTCTTTATCTGAATTTGTAATTAAAGTAACTTCTTTTTCAAGGCAGAAATCAGGGAGCCTTCTCCTTGTGTACAGTTTTTCATGCCTAATTTAGCAGATTATATTTCTCCCACATCCTGTGACAGTTAAATAAACAGGCATAGGAGTTATCTCTAAAATCATTTAAGGTTGTCCTTATAAAAAAAAAAAAAAAAAGAGGACGACATGTTGAAACACACAATATACACCCCAAAAAATGGGAACGTTAGGGTCATTGTTTAATTTCTGAGACCAGGTTACCGGGAAAATCATTGATGATTCAGAGCTTGAGCATCTGTGTTCACTCAACAGTGTGATACTGACAATTATTAACTACAAAACTGTTGTAGCGGGGTAAGAGTAAATAAGCTGTCACCGCGGAGCTGCATGCGAGAGCCGCATTCCTCCGGACCGTATTTTACTGCAGCAAGCTCCACCTGATGACAGCTACAATCAACAGTGGCTCCAGGCAGCTGCTTTGCTGCAGGCCACATTCAATTATGTCGGCCTGCATTAGTCCCTGGCGAAGCTGTCACCTTCCAGCCTGTGAAGTGATAGCATGAAGAGTCTCCTGAAGTCTCGGCAGTTCTGCCTTCAGTTAGGGGAGCAAGGGGAAGCGACGTGAAAAAAGACCATTAGCACTGCGACTGCTTGCAGAATTCATTTTGCTCATGGAGGAGAAAAAAAAAAAAAATAGCTTAGGGGAGCTGGATTCGGAAAGTTGTCTGGTGTTGGATAATTGCAGATTTTTTTTTCCCATAAAAACCTTTTTTTTTTTTCCTACAGGGTTGGGGGTAGGAGCAGAAGCTGTTCCCTTTTCCTGGATTTTCGGAGTTACTCAGCCTTTTGGAGAGCAGTTCAGATTGTACTTACAGCAGCAGGGAACAGTGTTGTGTATTGCCTCTTTCCAATATTTTCCCAAGCAATCCCATGGCATTTCAGGATGTAGGAAGTCCTCAAGGAGCCTTTGGTTTTAGGTGTTCAGCATCTCCTCCCCCAGAACAGCTTCACAAAGCTTCCTGAGGGCGGGTGGAGAAGTATATGGACCATGGAGGGATTTTGAGGCAGAGAGGAGTTTTCACTGCCAAGTGAGTCAGCTTGTGCCAGGACCAAGGAAGGCAGCCTGATGGGGAAATGGGTGACTTCTCCATGCCACCAGCTCTAGACCTCTGCCGTCTCCAGCACCGAGACTGCACGTCAGATGTGTCAGAGCCACGGCTCTATAGCACTCAGCCCCATATGAACCCAAAGGTAGATGGATGTTACACAGGGTGCCAAAGGATTTGTTTTTTCTTTTCCCATTACTGCGGCTCTGGTGTGGGCTTTGGAGTTTTCCAAGCCAGTGGATAGCTGTGCTCATACGCAGGGTGTTCCTGAAAAACCTAAGCTCCCTCTGCCCAGCAATTTCACATTACAGCTTTCAGAGGTGCAATAGCACTAGTATTGATAACAGAATATAGTTTTGCAATAGAGATATTTAGTGTGTATGCACTTGTGATAATAATTTACTGACATAATTTACTAACAATACTGAAGAGATAAATAATCAAGTGGCAGCCCACTTGACTAAAGGGGTCCCCTTTGAGAAAGACACTACAAGCCGTAAGCCAGCTTTTTTTTTCCCACAGTCATCTTCAACTTATAACATTCCACCATCTTGCTGTATTTGATTAAGGTTCTTTCCATTTCAAGACATTGTTCTGCCCCTCTCCATATTTTCCTTCACCACAGAAGGCAAATCCACTGCATTACAATTCTGTTTTTATGCAGCTATTTTGAACAGTGCTTAACTCCTCCATGCAGATTCCCGAATAGTATAATGGGGTAAACACCTGACATAAAACCTACTACCTAAAAGATCTGCTGGAGCTCTCACTGTCCGCTTTGGGAAATGTTGCTTGGGACTGTAACTTGCTTATAATATTTATTAAGTGTGTATTAGCCCTTTTTCAATTATTAATCAGGTAAACCTTAACATGAAGCATAGTTAGAAATGACTTGCACTTGAGCTGTAAAAGAAGATATGTTTTCTGCAGTGCTGCTCTCCTTGCAGGAGAGGAATGGCACAGGAAAGAAGCTGGGTTTTAGCAATCTGCCTCGGTCCATGAAGGTTCACTGTTGTGTGCCTCAGTTTCCCCATCTTAAAAAGAAATGGTGGCACAACTCTGTTTTGCACTACTGTTGAAAAATCTCAATTCTTTATGAGAAACCCCATGGCGAAGAAGCCCAGCCTCATTCCACACAATCTCGCAAGCACAAAAACCTTCCCCCTTGCAGATTTTTAAAAGTGAATCATCACCATTTGCCTCAGTGCGGCAAAATAAAACTCTAAAAGTCCTACTAAGCCCAAAAAAGCTGCATAAGGAACAGATTGAGCAAGTACACCTGGGGATAAATGCATTATGGACTTAGATCCATTATCACACCTCTTCTCGTCACAGCCACTATCTGAACCCCACAGGAAATCATTCATTGAGACGCGGAATGTCATTTTAGTTGTAGCATTAATTTCCCAGCTGCTGGTAAAGATATATTGTGCCCCTTCATTGCGTATAAAAGAAAATGAGCACAACTCCATTTGATAACTTCGCTACTGGATGTAGGTTTTATTAAGGGCCAAGATCTCTGTAGTGTAAATGTTGGTAACATGCATGTTTCTTTCTAAAGATGGGCCCTTTGATTTTATTGTCTCTCCAAGCAGTGAATAACATGCATTGACATGCTGATGAGGAGGTTCCAAATGAAGAATATGGCCATAACTAAAATGATATTATTCTGTCCCCTTGAGGGAAGGTTTTGCTCTCAAATCCCAGCAGGAGGCACTTGTGATAAAACTCAATTTGGGACATTATCCTCCTCATGTTTATTTACTTTTCCCCTTTTTTATATATACAATCAATATGAAAATTGAGCCAAATGTATGTAATACTACATAAACCCAACTGTTTTCTCCCTCTCTCTTTTTCTTTATGCAGCAGATTGAATCCTAAAAGCTTCTACTAATCTGAGCACCGTGGAGCCAGGTTTTTTTCTCCCACAGTAGTGCAGATAAAAGGCAGAAAATATACTTGGTAGCAGTGTGCAGTCTGGTTCTTTAGTTTGATTCACGTGGCCTGTTTTAGACACCTGACTTAAGATGAAACCTCTAACAATCTAGAGAGCTTATTTCTTTCCACTGATGGTTCAGAGACACTATAATGAGTACCACAGATGTATATTTCTATGCTGTACATGTTTGAATTTGGTGAGATGAATCCTCACCCTATTGTCCGAGGGATTGGCGCTCTTGGAGGACAAGACCTGGAGCTGTGGCCCATAAAAACAAGAAGCATCTACTACTGGTAGAACTCCTAGTGTCTGCTATTATGGTTTGGTCTAGATGAAAGAAGCTACATCCAGCCATGTGGCTGGGGTGCATTCTGTCAGCACAAACGAAACTGGTCTCAGCTCCATGGTACTCTGGTAGTCTGGTTCTGTCAGCTATCACTTTAAGTAATATTAGTAAAAATTAGTTCACTGCCAAATATAAACATTACCCTAGAGAAATGAATCCTCTGAAGTATAAACAATGTTTTTTTCAAGGAAACTACCTGGATATTTTACAAATGTGTAATTGTGTATGTGTAAAAGTGTAGATTGTAAATGTGGTTCTAAGTTTTGATTTTGTCTTTGCCAGATCAGTCTTCAGTGTTTAAATCCTGGGAACCCTGTCTCAGTGATAGACCTACACAACTAAGCTAAGTCCCAGTGAAGTGTCTCTGTTAGATGCAAGCAGGGCTAGAACAAGTTTGACTGTCCTAAATAAAGGCTTTATTTTCACAGGGAATTTAAGACAATCTAGGGCTGTTTTCAAAGGGGATATTCAATGCTAACCACCAGGTCTCAAGTCTCCTTTGAAGCGTTGCAGAGGTCCTGAAATATCAGAATCAGGTTATCAGGAAATTAGTTCTTCTAAATGCAAAAGAGATCAAAGAACCCCATAGTTTTCATCCAGTTCCTTTCTGACCCATCTGATCACTCAGTCACATGATTGCCAATTCAGGGTAAGGAAAACAAGCAGGAGAATTGCTCCAGAATTACTTCTCAAGGAATTGCTCCCTTAATTAGTTGGAGGGACCTAGACTAGATTGATTTGTGCTCATCATTAAACTGTAGTCTTAAAAACAATTCAGAGTTGAGCTCTTTTCCATTATTCAGTCCTTCTATGAAAAAAAAATGTTCAGGAAAATCAGAGTCAAGTCAACAGGAATGGTTTAAGTCAATATTGTGAGAATGTTGTGAGCTCTCCACTTTCCAAAGGAGCGAATTCCTTCAGAGAGGAATGAGCCAAAAACATTTATCACTACATGGTTGGAAATTGCAATAATGTGACTTGGCCTCACAAACTCCCTCCCCTTCAAAAGTCTGAACAGTGTCCATTTTAAATCTTCTACCTCTACATCTTTTTACACTGACCTGTGCAGATGCTTGGCTATTGTTAGGAGCTCAGCTACGCATACCTAGGTTAGCATAAGTGTCTAACAGAGTAAGGGTTATTCTCTCTAAGCATATATATACACACACTAGTATCAACAGTTCTACTCTTCAGAACAATTATCCCATAATTAAAAATTATGTTGTGGTCACAATCAAGGGACACACCACTGGGAGAAGGGTCCATCACCTTATTTCTGTCCCCTTTCTATGAGTCAGTCTTTTGGGCTCCTTATGGCTTGAGGACATTTTAATTCTTGAGTGTTCAGTGGTAAACTTCAGCAACAGGGATAGTTCCCCTTTGAGAATGTCTGCTCATTAGGGCAGTCCTGTGAAATGGAGGAAAGGTGGTTTAGGATCCTCTCCTGCCAGAGAGGATGTAGAACCCTGGCTATTTGCTTTCTGGACAGATATAGCAATCATTAGATTACTTATTATGAGGAAAAAAGTGAGACACCACACCAAGCAAATTACATTTCTCAAACTTCTCAAAAAAAATCAAATTTAAGTATTTTTTTGGTCTAAAACTGAAGAAGCGTAAAGGAGCAGTTTGACAGCGATCTCCGAGAAGACCAAACATGGTGGTTGCTGCTGGGGTTAGGTTCTGATATGAAGAAAGGGAAGAAAAGTAGATGGCAGGAGGGAGTTTCTGCTGGTAATGTACATGAAAATCAGGTGCCTAAATCCCAAAATGAGGAAAATTTATATGAACTGAGCCAAGTTCCCAATATTCCACAGTAAAGTTTTCTCACTGCCTAATTGTGATTGTGCCGCAAAGTGTCTCTATGCTGACAGAAATGAGCAAGTTAATACCTGTATGGCTCTTGGGATCCACAAATTAAACCTTCTTCTACCTGTCTCACTTGAGGATTTTGCTTTAGTGGGTATTCTTAGAGCACATCTATCAGGCTGGATTATGTTAAAAATACGGTCACATCATCTCCTGCCTCCTCCCTACCTAGTGTTCCCCTGCTTTTGATGGATCAAACAGGGTGGTGTTAGCCAGATTCCCTCCAGTAGAAGCAGGGACTAAACCCAGGTTTTCTATATATGAAGTAGACGCTTTTAAGGTGTGATTCTTCTGATCCATCCTGGAAGAATGTCTGTCTTTCTCTGGACTATAAAGAGACTCTCAGGTGACTCATTCTCACATAGACACTTGCACAACAGTTTTCCAGATTAGCTTGGACTGATCCCAGACATACTAACTTATGACTAACATGGCAATGCTCCAGTGACCATCTTTAACATCATCCCTTTCCTTTCCCCCACATTTCCTACCCTAAAGCATTTTCTTGTCCCCACTTCAGGAAGTGAGAACGGTTCCTTTTACTGTAGTTCTGCTTTTCCTTCCCCATTTCCAAACTCATGAGTTTTCCCACATATCAAAGTGTGATATTCCACAGATCAATTCATGTATAGGTAACTGAGAATATTCTATATTCAGGCAATATGATAGAGAAAGGGTTGTAGCAGTGAGCTGCCTTCTAGGGCCTATGTTCTCTATCAGGGATCATTTGATGACAGAGGTCTGGTAGAAGTCAACACCTTATCCACAACATCATTAAATCTTTCTTTGTGGCCTCATGTACCAAGCCTTACCTGCCCTGGAAGAAAAATCTTCACACTGTCCCACACACACTTGAGATGGTGACACCAGGAAGAGGGTGCAGGAAAAGGGAACAATAAAATGGGCCTAATATGTGGAACGTACAAGCTGACACATCTCATCCTGAAGTTACAGTGCTCTTTGGGATTATATCAATGCTAGTAAATTAAACACTCTTGGGCATGGATGCAGACGCTGGATGTTGACTGCCTTTGCTCTTAACTTCTTTAATTGAAGCCTGGTACACAGTTAAGCAGGGCAAAGGGGTCACTGCCAAATAATGTGTTAACATGAGCCATTTCCAATACGATGTTTAGAAGAGGTCATCCTAATTTGGAAGCTGGGAGCATATCACAGTATGAACATAGTCAGAGAATGCAAGCTGACTTCACATGGAGAGCAAGGAAAGCTTCATTCTCCAGCCACTGTTATACAAACTGGGAATCACTGAGTTCTTTCCCCTTCTGGTGTCTTCAGTCCTTTCAGGGCTGGGAGTTTAGGGGACTCCTTCCAGAACCAGACATCGTCTCTATCTTGTCACTTACAGGGGGTTGCATATTCAGCTTCTATATATATCACGCATACATGGGCACTTTCAGGGTGAGTCTCAGTTTGGAGAAGTTTCAGATCTGTGCTACACTTACAGTAAGTCTGAAGAATTTGAGGTATGTTGGATCTTAGCTGTGCACGATTTGAACCTGCAACTAAAGTCCAGTGGATCTGAGGTATTCAGGATGTGTGCTTTGGGCATTCCCTCTGCACATGAGCAGTGAGACCAATCCTACAGATTCAGTAGGACTCACTCCATATGATCACTCAGCCTGCACATAGATGATGGCCATCTGCAGAGGAGTTCCAGATAGCAGTCTAGTCCAACTAGGATCGGTCTAGTCCAGGTTGGTGAATGTTGGAAATCAGAGACAAGCATATTATACCACAAAAGAGAGAAGGGAAGAGGAACATAAGCCTGCTCTGAACTTTCTCCTCTCACATGCTAAAAGTAGATAAAATTATTACTGACATGTAGAAAGTGAATAGGAAAGGTTTATTCATTGTTTCTTATAATATACAAAACTATAGGGCATGAAACAAAATTCCCTGGTAACTAGTTTTAAACAAGCAAAACTAATTACATTTGCCATACACAGTTATACTGTGGAAATCCTCATTGCAGTGTGCTGTGGAGTCCAAATGATGAGTGGATTCAAAAAGTGATGAGACTACTTCATGAAAAAAAAGTCCATCAGAGGCATCCATCATTATAACTTGGTCTCTCAACATCCCCAGGCAAGAAAAGTCCCAGAATCTAGGAAAACATGACAGGGAAAATGGTTCATTTCTGTATGCATTTCTGTGAGACCAGTCAGCAGCAGGACATAAGTTAAGTGGACTTTTGGTCAGATGCAGATTCCTGCTTACTCAGGGCAATATTCTGGGATATCACCCACAAGACAAACAGTGTACTAAGCTTCTCAACTGCATTTTACATGATAAATTTCTTTACTCAAATGTTATATAGTAACACATTTTTTTCTAACTCATGCCAAAGTTTTCTTTGCGTGCCCATATCCACTCCTGGTCAAAAGGACTGTGTTCACACCAAGTCTGGTGCATGTGCAACTCTTCCAATGGTCTTCTTGTGGATCCTCCATAGGCCATGAATCTGATAGCATTTCACGCATGGTGCTCCCTGGTTTGCTCAGCTGCTGGCAGTGTAAGAAAAATGTTGTCCACTGGACAACATAGCCTGTCTTGGTATAGAATCAACCCCTTTTAGAAATTTCGGCTGGCAGCACCTTGACAACTCATTCATCAAATCACCTCATCTGGAAATGCTGATATATAGCTTGGTGTTTAGGGTATTGACTGGGAAGGTAGGAACAGTGATACCCTGTGCCCTCAGAGAGAGAAGAGCTGTACCCCATATTCTGAGTGAATATTCTTAGCCCAGGGCTTCTTGTTAGAAAAATCATGTCCTTTTCCAAAGGAGACTTGTGAGAGTGTGTCCCTCACTTCCAAAAAGGTTATGGATGGTTGATCCTCATTAGTTAGAGCATGCAGCCCATGAACCCCCCAGAGCACCATGAGGATGAAAGCTACCCTCCTCTTCACATTCCAGTTTGGCTGCTGGTGACAGTCCTTGGTCAGAGGGTTGGTTCCCATCCTCAAGGTCCATCTTATTCCCCATCTGTTTTGTGCTCTGATTGCCTAGCACAGATGTGTTTCACAGGCAGCCAAGACATGCTGATGGCTTGTTGCTGTCTAAGATGCATGGCCACCTACCTGCTTCTCCTTCCCTTGCTTTTCCCTCTGCTCATCCCCAGTCCCAGCACTGTAATACTTTCCTCCCGTCAGCTTTCAACACTGCTCACCCAATTGCACATCAAGACAGTTCAGCTCACTAATCTAATGAGAATTGGATTCTTTTTGGCCAGGCTATTTTTCAGCCTCTTGAGAGGCTTGGGTTGGCGTTGTCATGCCGTGAGATGTACATAAAACCTGTCTCAAGGTGAGTGAGAGAGGAAACAGCTGCTAATCCTTTCAGTTGCAATGAACAGTTAATTCAACTCAAGCTGCCTGTGAAAAACAATCCCTTAAGCTATTCTGGAGATGTCTAGCTGAGATCACAAGGCTGGTCTGTGATAGAGCAGGGAGCTGACTCCTCTTTGCTCAGGCTCTAAGCTTAAAATTAAACCACTGGTCTTCCTTTCTTTTTCACCAGCTTAGTGCCTCTTGATGAGAAATATTTGCCATTTTTGCAACTCTGCCCATGTTCGACAAACTGTGCCGTGTTAAAGAAACCTATTTTAATCCAATCATGAGAAACATATGAGACTCCCCAGCACAGGCACTGAAACGGGTTCATCAGTGTTGCGCAGCACAACTGGAGATCGGATGCACCATAAGGGATCTTTCCCATTTGATAGCCTGTTGGTCTTCCACAGTAAACCAAGATAGAAATTGGTTAGCAGTGCATAATAATTCTTGTACTGGGGCAGGTTGGGGACAAAGCCCACGGCAATAGCTGAAAACAGAACACCCCTTTTCCTGAGTCGTTGTCCTCATTTACCCAGATCTTTAACATGGGTGAAGGGGTAGGAACATGCACCAAGGAGTTTTCAGTAACATAATTAAGTCTGAAGTGCTGTATTTAGCCAGATTCGACAACTTTAGTGCAGAAAAAGCCATAAAACCTTGGAAGAGCTGGAAGAGCTGAAAAAATAAGTTCTGATTCTCCTCACATTGCATATTAGGAACAGCACCACTAAATGCACATCAGTTATCTGGAAATGTGAGAGCCCTGTAGCTCAGCCCTGAACCTGGAGAGCTGTTCTTTGATAAAGCTAGTGCAAACGAGAAGAGAGACAGTTTAGGGTCAGGTATTTTGCTTACAGGGAAAGAATTTAATCTTCCACTTTAGGACTGGGTATCCCTCACTTCAGTTTCTTGACTTCTCCAGCAGTTTCGGGCAAAATATCTGGGCTCAGCTACTCACATGTATGGGATTGCCTGGACTCCAGTGATTTCAGTGGGAACTGAAGGTCTTTGAGTTTCCAGACCTTGGTTGCCCTACCTCCCCAAATATAAAACTAGACATAACAATACTTCCTACTTCCTTGGGCTGTTTGGAGAAAAAACCCTTAACAGACTGAGGTGCTTACATGTTTAATACAGACATACAAGCCCCTAAGATAGGCAGCTAGTATAACTTGTCAAAGTACATATGCTTGATTTCTACAGCCTTGCAGGCATTTGCACCTGCACAAAATGAGTGCCAAATAAAAATAAAACTCGAGCAATATAATTTGTGTACACTTTTTACAAAGACAAATTGACTACACAAGCTGCGAGGCACTGACGGTTGAAAATATAGTCACATCTCAGTATCCAGGAGTCCCATGTTTTCAAACGTTGATCATAAACAGATCTGAAGACTCAGCCCAAAATAAAGAAGATTTAATTTTCCTCTTAGGTAAATGTTTTTCTTAAGGGAAATGTGAACAAAACCTTAATTTTAGTTTGCTAATTACTTTTGAGGACACTCAGGCTTCTGTGTCCCTTTTTACAATGTATCTTCATGGTAGATACTCTTCCATTAATTATCCCAATAGGAATAAATATTCTCAACATAATAGCATCACATTCTAGTGCATCAGGGAAAGAGAATATTTTTTCTGTATTTATGCATGACAAAAAGAAAAAACCCTGAGAAAAGTAAATTATGTTATTGCGTCTTGTTTAACTAGTGCCCCCTCTTGTGGTACTTTGGCAGCAATACCATACCCCAAAATCTGGTTTCCTAAGACGATGAGAAAAATACAGGAGTTAATATAGGTTCATTTCAGAGGTGTTTTAAATGAAAGGTATAGTAAGACAGTTGAAATGGTATTATATGCATAATCAAGAGGAGATCTATCAGCTATCACTATTAGAGAAAAGAACAATGTTAAGGGGACGTGGTAGAAAAGATGCAGCAGATAGGAAAATACGATGTGCCTAGCTGCCAAAATCATTGCGCTTCCTTTCTGACCTGGACTTCTCGCTCGTGAACAGCTAGCTAACATTTTAGTTACAACCTTTCTGAATACACAGCTCATCCGAGCATCCCGTGTCTCCTTTCTGTCTTCATTTTATCCTCCTGTCTCTCCTGACCATCTTCCTTTTTTCTCCATTTCTGTTTAATCTGTAGTATTACATTAGTTCTGCAGTTTCTCTGCTCTCCAACTTTTTTTTTCCTTGTTATTATCTCCGCAAGCCCCACAGACATCTTAGGTCCAAAACAATGCCCTTTTTTTTTTTTTAATGTGTTGTTTACCACCCCCAGCTTGCCTTTTCATAACCGCTTTTAAAGACTCTCTGCTGATAGAGCATTGATTTTCCTTTCAATTTAATTGTATTTGTGCTTGCAGGAGCAGGAGAAAAAATAACCCCAAAATGACCATTTTGAACAGCGACTTCCAGGATTCTTCACGGAGAAGTTTTAAGCCAGTAGATGTATCTTGTTCTACAGGGATCTCTGTCAACTTCTCTTTTTATGCATTTAATGTTCTTCCCTAGCGATAGCCTAAGGGTGCTTTCACTAAACAATTAATGTAAGGCATCTCCTGGGAACCTAATGGGTATTTAGCAATAAGTTCACTTCCAGTGAATTGTATAATGTGATATTTTGACAATGGATATAGTGAGGTTCTTGAAAGGTGAAGTTTTCTCCAAAGAAGCAAGAAAATATCTAACAGAACTTCTGATCGCATTTTGCAGGGTGGGACAGGATAAAGAGTGGGTCAGAAGGAGTGGGTAATTTAACAAAGTGTTACGTGCTGTTGTACAGTGTGTTCTTTAATTTTAGTGTCATCCTGTAATAATGTTCACTTTCACTAATACAATGTACAAGTCGTAATCTATTAGCGAAAATAAAATTTGCTGTGACATTTGATATGAAAGCCGCTAGCAATGAAGGATGTAGTACTGCAAGTGATATTTGTATTATGTTAATAAAAAATGATATTAACATATGAAACTAATACTAGGCAAGGAAAAGTGTTTAATATTAAGGCTTGAAATGCAGAAAGTAACATGAAATCTCCAACCTGATCTGATAATGCTGTGTTCAGAATCACTCTCACTGAGAAGACTGTAAGCAGTAAGTAAGTTTTTTGAAAGGTAATTTTTAATTGTTATTTAAAATAATGCCAAGAGTTATCACAGCAATAATTTAGTATATTAATCCAAGAGTTTAAGTATAGAAGGTGTCATTTTAAACAGAAAAATTATAGGGCATGCATTCAGAATTGGATATTTCCCTACTAGAATTATTTTCACTGCTTAAGCTAAATAAAACTAAAACTTCAAAGATGTGGTGTAGGATTTTGTGGCATTTATCTGTAATGTGACAGCTTGCAAACTGCAAAATACGTACAGCAGTTTAGAATTGTGTGTGTGTGTAACATTTTTACAGAGACAGTCTTCTATAGGGTACAGTATGATATGATTTCATCAAAAATAAGTTGCATGTAGGAATGTACATAAAAACAGCTTTGCTGTTTCGATTTCCTCACTTGAAGAAGAACAGGTGATGGTGGTTGTTTTATTAGTATGCTTTTTTCTAAGAGAACAGTGTAATCGTAGAACTGAATAAATTTGAGTTTATGATACATTTCTATCAACCACATACACACATACATAAGGACAGACAAATAGAACGAAAAGGAGATAGATTTGAAAGGGAAAAGGACAATATTTTTACATTGTTTCAAATGTTATTCCAAAAAGCAAAATTAAAGTTTTACTTTAACCTTTCATCGTTCTCATGCACAAAATAATGAACACCCTAGAAACAGTGAAACTACGAGAAACAAAGCAAAAACAAGAAAAAAGTTCTCTTAACCCAGTTAACCTATTTAACCCAGTTTTACTGATTATACCTTTCCTTTTGCTAACAAATTTAAACATAAGAATTATTGATCAAGGTGAATTGTATTTACTGATTCACTGCAGATTTTCAGTTATGATGTTCTATTGATTTTATTTTCCTTCTAAAACAGAATTTTGAAAGGCAATTGTACTCAGAGTGCTGTCTACATAATAGCTAGCATCAATAGTATACAGCAAATGGCTCTAGAAGTGCTTTATTTCACAGGGTGGTGTCTGCTCTTCTCAGACTTCATGGTAAAATTAAGATCATTATCATATTTTTTAAGTCTAGGCTTTTTCAAATATGGGAAACAATATGTTAACATTTAAAAAGGGCATTTCTAAGCAGTGGAAGCATTCAGGTTCTCTTTTCTTATTTTTTAAAAGGAGCTTTTGCCATTAAAACCAATGGCAATTCTAATATTTAACATTCATTCCATAAAAAAGAAATAGAAGGCAGCTTGCATATGTATCATGTTTTGCTTTACTAAATATTCAAAATTGGATAGTAAATCATAGTCTTTACAGAAACCCTCGTACCAATCTCTATAGCTGATCTGAATTATTGCTAAATTAACACATGGTTAAAATAAAAGTAAACACAACAACAAAAAAATACAGCAAGGGAAAATAACTGCAGAGGCTTTTTTGTGGGGTTATGAAAGTAGCACCCTTATGGCAATAATTTCTGTTCAATATATGTAGCCTAAGAATTTCCAAGTAATGAACTTCAATAGCTGAAACTGTAAATAGTCATTACTTTCTATGAAAAACGCCAGATTCTCTGCTGGTGGAAATTAGTGTAGTTCTGTTAACATCATAGAACTCTGCTGATTTACACACACCAATAAATTTGGCCCACGTGTCTTAAAAAGACTTCTGTTTGCAGGACAGAACGCAGCAGAGTTGTCCCTTGCACTATAAACATTTCTCAGGATGTATTTGCAGGCTGATTTATCAACTTAGCATCACAATGCATTGCTTTAATGTTCAGAGAGATGACTGCAGTATTAGTCTATATGCTAAATACAAGTATAAATGACAATTTATGCCCAGACCCTTAAACCTGGATATATATACTCAGCTTCACCCACTTGACCTTAATGATCTACTCAGAACTGCACGTGAACACAGCATTTGTAGCCTTATGCAATAACAGATCCTTAGCTCTTTATTTTTATAGAAGCAGAGCATAATCACAGTTAATCAGGGTAAATATGGAGCGTCTTAAGTGCGGTCTGTAGGATTCATATCTGAACATTTCAATTAGCATCTGGCCTTTGGGGGTCTATATTTCAGGGCAGACTGCTTAGCAATACAGGGCTTGCTTCTTAGAAGGTATTTGACTGCAGAGAGATAACAGAGATACTTTTGCACTTAAAATTATCTTCTTGAACTTATTTTAAAATCACCATTCATTATTCTTTCTTCCTCCTTCTTTATTCTCTAGCAAGTGTTAGAGCCAAAATAGAGCCAAGGTGGACTTCAGACCTACTGCAACCCACACCTACCCGCCTTTGGGTTCCCTCAACCAACACTCAATGTTGTTTAAAGGTCTTTTTAATGACTTTTCCCTGGAGCATTTCCACCTTCATTTTCATTTGAGTCTCACTGGGTCTTTATTCTGAGTGTCTCAGAAATTAGGTGGAAAAAAGTCCAAATTCCCTTACTCATCCACAAACCTAGTAACTTGGAGACCCACTTTACTGAGGCGACTCAAAAGTAAACTTCATCTCTCTCTAGAGAACACTCAAAGATGTCAGCAAAGATGAACGAGCGAGCTGGGTGCGGGGCACGGTGCAGAAAACACTTCCCTACGACTGATGTTGTAGGGAAACATGAACGGGAACCACGGCAGTGGGGCTGGCAAGCCTGCGAGCAAGAAGAGGCACGGCTCTTAGTCTGAATGCTCCAAGAAGAGGAAGACCTGGGTTCTGGTCAACAGATACCATCTGTACCTTGTCAGTCAGCCTTTTTTTATTATCCTCATCAAAGCATCATAAGTGAGGACCAAAGTTAGCAATTCAATTTGAGAGAAATCTGGTTTCTTGGGGATTGTGTGACTAATAATTTTGTAAACTTTACAAGTTGATTTGTTTTGGAGTGTGTCTGCTTTTTGTTGGATAACTAAAAGATCTTGCCATTAAAATAAATAAATACTAAAAATAAGGCCCTTAACTAAGAATACTCTGCTTCTCCTCTAATTTTTTGAACAAAAGTTACACTCTCTATGGAAAGTACTAAGTTATTGTCTTGCTTATGATAATAATGCTCTTACAATATTCCTTTACCTCACAACGGAGTTGGAGATATTGCTGAACAATGCTTTTATTGTTCTTGCAGGAAGCTGAACACTGCATGTGAAATATTACATTTAATTTCCAAGCTAATCAAAAACAAGTTGGCAGTTATTCAAACCAACCCCATTTTCTGCTCTGTCCATTTTTATCAAAAATTAAGTACTTAAAAGAAAAAGAAGCATTACTGGAATTAAAATAAAGAAATACATAGCTGCCATTTATAAAAAGCAGGAAGAATCATACAAATAGGCTGTATTATTTTCTCCTTTTCCATTACATTGGAAAAGTAAAAAGATTTTGCAGAAGAAATTTCTGCTTATTGAGCATTTCCTCCATCTGTGATTTATTTTTAAAAGACCGTTGAACTACTTTCTCCATTAAACACACTGCAAATTCCTCAGTGTTACTGACTGCAAGTTGCCCTTTTTGAGGCAACTGCATCACTTACAAGAACATACTGGGAAGCTATTTTCTCATCTTATGAAAAAGATGGGAATCTTTTAAGCTAGCTACTTCCTATTAGGACTGGAACTTCTGATGTATGACTTCTTGTCATAATGTGGCATGAAAATTTCATCTAGTGTGATAACTCTCAGTAAGTATGTGGTTCTTGACAGTAAAACCAGTTAAAACCAGTTTGAAATTGTATATGAATAAATTATAAATTTAACAATGCATTTATTAATTTACTACTAAGGAAATGTATGGATAAACAGTGGATCAAAAATAATGGAAAATTACCAAATGATAGGTGCCAGAGAGAACACAAAATGCAGTGGGGAAATGGGACACGGGCTTTTTTTCTAGCTAAGACCTGAAAATGTACTTTTATGCAGGGTGTTTTTCCAAAAACAGCCTTCTCAAGCTTGTAGCAATAAAAGCCTTCATGCTTTAATGGAGAATGTGAAAATAAATCTGAATGCATTCCTAACTAAGCTGCTTTATAATTAAATCTGCTTCCTTTTCCTTTTGAAGTAATGGAAGACTTTTTGAGTTTCCAGAGGGAAATGTCCCACCTTCAGTTAACCAAGGCATCAGATCACTTACTTGAAACAGAGGAAGAAAAATCCAAACACCTGGGCTGAATCAGACAGTGCAGAGACAACCTGGGTCTCCCCTGTCCCAGGTGAATGTCTTAGCCCTGGGCTATTGGCTGTTCTCCAGCATGCCTATAGCTGGACAGAAATTCTCTCTTGGACCTGAGGAACTTTTCCCAAAGCAAGATGTGTTGACAAAGTTATTTTCCTAGAATGTATTTTTGTTACTGACAAATCATCATTTTCTAAATAACTGTTCTAACTAGCTCTGCTACCCATTGTGCCTGCAGCTGAGCATATATATATATATATATATATGTTTCCAAACTGTGACTAAAAATGATGGCAGTCAGGGCCCTGATAATGATGTCTATGCGCTGTGAGTAATCTCCTTGCCTTTAATGGTGTATGTAAATTTTCACATGACCAAAGGCTTAATGAGTTATGACTTACACTTTCCAAGTAAAAGTCCACCCTGTGACAGGTCCAGTTATCCTGGCTCTTAAGCTAAGAGCAAACACTCTAAGGGTGTTGTCAACAAAGGCTAACGCTAGCCTACAGCACTTGGTTCTGTTGGGTCAGAGGAGAGAAATACACTCTCCTGGAAGGGGCTTTCATTAGATGCTCCCTGAAGGAGCCTGTCTCTCTTCTTTTTTTTCCTATAGGGCAGCTCAGATATATCCACCTCTTCAGGCCAAAATTAGCCTTTGTGAATTCTCGCCTGCAGATCTGTTTAGATGCATTCACATACATGAACAGAAGTGCTTTTGCTGCATAAACCCCTGAGAACATCAAGCTACTTTTCTTTGCTCCACCTTTAATACCACCATTGTCCTCCCAAAACACTTTACTAGTGAAGGCAATTGTTATCAGACCACATTGACTACTACTTAACCAAGACCACTTTGGCTAAGTCTCTCAAGTTGTCTTGCAAAAGGCACATGCAATTTCAAACAAAGTGATGAAAAAAAAAAAAAAGTGACATTCAGGAGAATGTAGGGACAAATGCAACCCACCTAACCAAATTAATGCTCATATGCTGTGAGCTGTGAGCACTCTGGATGCCTGAACGTAGCAGCTCCACTGAAAATGCTTAGCATACAAAAGAGTGAGACAGTATATAACTAGAACAAAAGACAAAAACTTCAGGTTGGAACCCACAACGCCTACTCTGCTCCACATTTCCAGTAAAATGCCATTTTCATTTGGGTAGCAGCGTGGGGCTAGGATTCTGCCTGGTTATTCCTGACACATCCATCCACCCTACATGAGGAAACAAAGAAAAGAATATCTGCTCTGAAATATCACTAAAAAAGATTCCCAGTCACACTCCTATAGGCCTCAGGAAGAATGATCTACCCCTTCTCTTCTTCTTTCTTTCTGAAGTCATCGGCCAAATTACAAACATGCACTTTTTCAGTGAATTAAGTGTGGACCTTCACATATCCCTTACAAGAAGAGTTTGAGAACTTTTCAGATTCATCCTGAACTACTGTGTATGACAGAAATCATCCACAGAAACTACTTGTGATGATCAAAAAGCAGTTTCAGATGGTATTTTCTTCTTGACTCCTCCTCTTTGGCCATTTGAAAAGTACTCAGGAGCTGCCTTTTGCTCTGTTACACTTATATATTGTGTTAATCATTCACTGAAAAAATTATCTCATATCTTCAGTTCCTCTCATGTTCAGTTGCCAAGATGATAGTGTATCTTACAGCCAAACTTTGTCTCATTTTATTGTTGTATGCGTCATGAGAAGTGACTGGGTTTCTGAAATTGCAATTGCTGACCGAAATCAGGGGTCAGCTTGCAACTAACTTTATTGGAAAGTGGATCAACTCTAGTTAATAGTCCAGTTCATGACACTGGTGCCAGCCCACAGCCTCAGAAGCAAGGTGGGTCCGCAGGACTAGCTGATCTCAAAGGCATTCAACAATTAGGGGGTTTTGGTCAGAAAAATTAGAAGAAGCATGAAAAAGTTGCCATGACGATCTAATCAACTCCTAGCCAGGATGATGATTCATGAACAGGAGACTTCAGTTCTCCCACCCTGCTTGCCCTCTGTCCCAGAGGCAGGTTCTCACAGCACTAATAAAATGGCCAGTTACATGTGGTATCTAACAGGTCAGAAAACTCTTTTTAAAATTAGTATGGTGTCTTTTTTTTTCCCCTTCTCACTCAATAACAAGTACAAGCTCCTGCTCACCTTCATTACTAGCTTCACTTTGCTCTCCGAGAACTCTGCAAAGCATAGCAGGTTACCAGGGTGCCAAGGGCTGTCACCAAGGACGGTTGTAGAAATGGCTCATCTGAAACCCATGTCTCTTAACATCCTTCCCTGAATTGGCAGAGATGGTGCTGCTGTCATTATCCTTCCTAGCGATGGCTCTTGTTTGCATCTGTGACAACACGGCATTTGAGGGGACTAAAGACATGAGTCAGCCTGTGGTTAAACCAGTTTACAGCTTCCTATATAGGCAGGGAACTGACTGTATCGGTAATGCTACGCACATAGCCTTCTGCATAATGCAGGAAACATTTCTCAGAAATTGTTTTGTGAAATTTGAAATGTTAATAGGAAAGAAAAAAGGTTAGGATCATTTTACATCCCTTGTGGTAATCCCATGCATGTAAACTGCCTGTCACAGAATGCATACTTTTTCCGAGTCTGCAGGTAGCCCACACAAAACATAAAGAAAAATATTCTTGAGAATAAAAGCTACCTGCATAAATATGTATTGGGTCACTCAGCAATTCGTGCAATACTATAAAATGTTATTAGCTACTGACTAGTAATGTTTTGGGTTGAAAGATGCAGTCAGTGGATTTAGGGAAAATTCCCAAGCTTCTCTAAATAAGTTGGGAGTCTGCAAAGGCTGGAGTGTTTCTTATCCATTTCCCAAGCCTGCTGTGTCATACAAGAGGATCTTGCAACGAACATACGTGTTCTGAGTACAAAATTATACAGCACAAGTGAAACAGAAACATGAAGGACTGATCAAAGCATAATGAAATTAACTTCAGATTAAATAATTCCAGGGATACATGACTCATCAATGTGTCTAATTCAGTAAGAATACTCCTTTATGTAAAACTGAAAAATAGTCTATCGCCTTCCTTCAAACTTTTTTTTTTAATACTCTGTGTTGATGCCAGGAAAAAGTCTGGTAATAACTAGAAACAGAGCAGTACTATGTGCATGTATGTATTTATATATATTAACACACAGCTGCTTGGCAAATGGATCCTGAAGAGATTTACCCTATGCAGCTAACCATAGATCTCACGATTTAAAAAGCTGTGTTTTCAAGTAGGACTACAGTACCATCGTAACCACCCAAAAGCTAGGCATCCAAACTGGAGATTGATATTTTTTTTCTTTCTTCATTTTAGGTCCTTCTACGTGACTGGAGAAAGATGAACTCCAAGGAGCTATTCACTTCTTAGTAAATGTGGTTTCTGGAGGCCATGAACTTCTCAGCGCCTACAAAGGCAACTTAGAAGGTTAGCTTAGCCTTAATACTTACTTTTTAGATTCCCCAAGTTAAATGAGGTGACTCTGATGATTGAAGGTTTATGCTTTATGAAAGCTTTATGAAAGGCAGTTGTGCTATGTAAAGACATAAAGTAAATAAGTAAATGGATACATAAACCCAGCTTCACAGGATCACATTTTTTGGTTCTTTCACTGCTGCCTTGTCTTCATGATTATTTATCATTTTAAAATGTTCTGTTTCATTGCATAATTTTGACTGTGGAGGAAGGTTGTCTTTTAATAAGTTTCTTGAAG
>VZTL01054814.1:37386-124537 GCA_013400535.1 Scopus umbretta | reverse complement strand
TAGAGATTTCTGATTGCTCAGTCCACTGGTGTTGATAGATTATGTGAAGAACCAAAGGAGAAGGTCAAAAGTCACCAATTACTAAAAAAAAAGTCCAAAGTGATAAGCAGCAAACTGGCAAGCTAAGCAGCATACAACATTAAACAGCCAATACAATAGAGCCACAGGCCCTAGTGATCTCCCTAGGGAGTCAGGAGGCCAGCAGATGGGTTTCTGCGGGTGCAGCTTTACGTCCAGATAGACCTGATAGGCACTGTGTGCAACTGCAGTTCCTACGTCCCTATTTTGATTCTTTCTTCTCTTCCATGACTTTTGGTAGAGTCTGCATCAGACTCTCAGCTGCTAGACCCATCAAATGCACATGTCCATCTCTCTCTGCATGTCTCTAGAGCTGTTAATCCCACAAGTATTCAAGCTGTGTAGAGGACAGATGAAGAAAAGCCAGTGGGAGGAGAGGAAGGAGTTCATAAAGATTAACCAACAAGCTCTGCAAATGAGAAAAGCAACCTAATAAATAACTGAAAAGGCCACACGTCCTGGTGTGTGTCTGATCTCAGTTCTCAAGCTCCGAAGCCTGCACTTTCCTTCTATTTTTAAAGAAAAAANNCTATTTTTAAAGAAAAAAGAATTTTTAAAAAACCCCAACTTTTTCTAAGTTTCTTCTTTTAGAGGGCAAACTTTCTACTGACAATTTCAATGTGTGACCCCTTAAAAATGCGCATCTTCCTGCCAAGAGACCCAAAGCTCTGCGTAGACTTGGAAGATTCAGTGCCAAAAGAACCTCCCATTCTTTCCTCTCAAATGCACAGTTAAAAATAAAATATTACAAAACACATGGGTGGTAGCTCTGACTACATGTGTGTAGTGGTATGGAGGGAGAAGAGTGACAAATAAGAAGGTCATACTGATTCTCCACCTCTGACTTCAAATTTTCTTGTAAAAACAATTGCTAATGACTTGCTAGTAGAGCTAATTACAAAGAGGCCAAGAGGGTGAGAATTTTGCAAAGAATGTTCTCTCTCTTTAGAAGATTAAGACGTCTAATGTTTCCTACAGTCTATTGAGAAGAGGATAAATAACCTGGAGCATCCTCAGAAAATCATGCAAAGCTTTTCTGGAAAGTCTACAGCTTTCACTGATTTTTGCTTTAATTTCCAAATTCCATTGGTTGCTAATGTACCTTTATACCCTTTAGTAAAATACATCCACATGAGGTAGAGCTGAGAGCAAAAAGGTAATTCTCCCTGCTGGTGCTCTGTTTCATGAGGACAGGACACCAGCACAATTAATAATTGAAAATGCAGTGGAACGGGTATGCTTGCAGTGTTCTGAAGAGAGGGGACGCAAAACTCAGAGAGGGCAAATCTGTGTCTAGTTTTTCCTTGCATATGTCTTCCTTTCATGCTTTCTGGTGACACAGATTCTTCAGTAAGTGCTGCCCATGTCTGTGTTTTTGAACTTCCCCCAAAAGTAAAGGCTAGGGCTTTGCTTCAGAGAGAGGAGCTGTGAAAGAGAGCAGCGTTGCCCAGGCAGGTATGGCAGCAGGCTCTGGGGGAGGAGAATGACAGCAAGAGGAACAGGGAGCTGAAGATTCAGAAGCAAGTACCCTCTTTCTTTCATATCTTCTTTCTCCCCCTCCTCTCATTTGGGCACTTCTATGGTGTGGGACTACAGTTTAGTCTAGATATCCATTGCTAAGATGAAAACCCTTTCACTACCCTAGCATCACACCAGAAAATGATTCCTCTCCCCATACCTTTCTTCCTGTCAGAACAGGTAGCCTATGACTGAGATAGGAAAAGCTTGCTGAAGACTCAGACTAGGAAATACATGCAGAAATGTGGAAGTGAGAAGAGAAACCCAGGTTTGCAATAACAGAAGACTGGGCTCAGACTTGACTTGTGGCTTTACAACAGGCGTATCTCAAAGCAGCTGTTAGTTCTTTTCACTCCCAGTCTTTTCATAAAACTCACAATGCAAAGCAAGAAAATCCATAGAGAACCTACAAAACTCTTGGAATACCAGGTCAGAAGAGAGATGTGAACTTTACCTTTCAAAGAGAGTTCAAAAGCTGGCACAGACTTATAGGCAGTGTCTAAGGCATACCTCAGTCAAACTGGTGGTCTCAAATCTCACCTTAGATAGAGCTTAGCTCATCCCAGACCCACACTTTTTGCTGAGCAAAAAGCGTAATGTCTTGTTAATAATGAATAGCCCTACGTCTCCTGTACTTAACACTAGAGCTTTGAGCAGATCCACAGCACTTTATAAATTATGTATTGCAGCTGATTCAGGGCCCTCTGGGAGTGTTCTTGCAGCAAGCATCTTGCTCGCCTGTAATGGAATCATACCATTAATGCAATTTCAATTAGACATACATTATAGCGCACAGGTGTCTAAGCAAATAGTGCGCAGGAAGCCTTCCCCAGGGACTCATATCCTGGGGAAAAGGTGTGTAAGTGGGACGCTTTCCAAGTCTCCCACTTTGGCACCAAAAAGGTGCCAAAAAAATAAGCAAACCACCATGCTAGAGTGGAAGGAGGAATGTGTAAGGAAAAAAAAAGTGGTCTTCATTTGCTGGTAGCTAATTCCAAACTTCCACCTGTTCTGGTTATGAGGTGAAGAACTGTCCTGTGCTTCATCCAATAATCACTTCAAGAACAAAAACCCAACAATGTTCTTATCAGCCTCTGAGGCTATACTTGTGGTCCCTGAGGAAATCCTTTTCTCCTTTCGAAATTGCCTGACTGTCTTCCATGGAACAAATATTCAGTGGTCCCTTGGTCTGTCTGAGACTCTGAGCCAGCTGGGTTCCTGGAGAAGAAACAGATGCTCACCATCTACATAGTTACTCATGGAATAACGGTCCAGATTCCTAGAGAGCTGGCACCAGTAGTAGGTGACTGGTGGGATATCTTGCCAGCTCTCTAGCCAAACAAAACCTTTGGTGTATTACAAGCAATGCTAGTCTCCCTGGAGCACAGGTTACCAAAAATCTCATTTAAATCTACATCAGGATAAGCTTTTCCAGACTACTGCTCAGGTCACCATTATACACCCAACCTGAGCTGCAAGGACCCTTTCTCTGAACGTGTTAATAACTCAGGGGAAAAATGAGAACATGGTCTCTATCAGTTTTTGCTCTCCTTGCAAGACTGCCAATGAGGCATCTAATTATTGTCAGTTATGGTTGATGTTTTTTCTGAGAGGGAACTGAATGAAAGATTTGCTAATTTATTTCATGCAGGGCCCGTCAAGAAATATCAGACACTATCAGTCAGTGCTGAGCTGAACCGGATTTGAAATGGCAAGTTACAGACAAAAATTTCCCAAACTCCTCTGCTGTCCTGCCTCCTGCTGATCACCATCATAAATAAATTATTGTATTAGTGGCAAAAATATGAATCGGACTGAACTCATGTAATGATAACACTGGCCTCAAAGAAGCACTGCCATCAATTAATGCAGGATTTTTCTCAATGATTCAAAAAAATCTGCTTTGTTTCTTTGTGGACCTGGATTCACCAGCCCAGGTCTTTTTTCTCCCACATCTGTGGCAGCCAACAACTTCGGAACTTCCAGTTGCAGATAAACAACTTGGTGCTTGAGCTCAAAGTCAGGCTCCTAGTCATAGGACCGTTAACAATTCATACTCTCAATAAACTGTCTCAGAGCCCTTTCAGGGTCATTCAACAGAAGTGTGTTGTTGTTCCACATGATCACACCACTCTTAAACCCTGCACTCTTCTGCTGTATGAACACAAACACTTATCCCACATTCTCAAAAAATGGGGTAAAAGGGATGACATGGCAGACAGACCTGTTCTCCACTTAATGTTTGCTGAGGACCATTCCAGAAAGCCAAAGAAAAGGATATTTTAGTTTGCTGCCTGCTATTTAATTTCCCTAGATATCAAATATGTCAGATGGCTTGCTTTCTTAATTACCTTTCATTGACCACTTAAAGGTAACTATCCAATGATGCACGGACCACAAGAAAACCACTGTCTAGTCATTCACTGCCCTCATTCTCGTGATTTAACCCCAGCTGGCAACTACGCACCACACAGCTACTCATTACTCCACCCCGGTGGGATGGGGGAGAGAATTAGAAGAATAAGAGTGAGAAAACTCATGAGTTGAGGTAAAGACAGTTTAATAAGGGAAGTAAAAGCTGTGCGCGCAAGCATAGCAAAATAAGGAGTTAATTCACTACTTCCCATTAGCAGGCAGGTGTTCAGCCATCTCCAGGAAAGCAGGGCTCCATCACACATAACTGTTACTTAGGAAGACAAATGACATCACTCTGAACGTCCCCCCTTCCTTCTTCTCCCAGCTTTATCTGCTTAATATGTTGGCATATGGTATGGAATAACCCTTTGGCCAGTTGGGGTCAGCTGTCCCAGCTGTGTCCCCTCCCAACTTCTTCTGCACCCCAAGCCTACTTGCTGGTGGGGTGGTGTGAGAAACAGAAAAGGCCTTGACTCTGTGTAAGCACTGCTCAGCAGTAACTAAAACATCTCTATATTATCAACACTGTTTTCAGCACAAGTCCAAAACATAGCCCCATACAAGCTACTGTGAAGAAAATTAGCTCTGTCCCAGCCAAAACCGGCACACTCTTGATGGACAGTTGATGCTGCCACCTGTCATGCCTTTTTTTGTCAAGTAACCAGAGTGGACCTCCCTCACACATCTCCACAGTCATCGAAAAAAACAGGCTACTTTCAGCTTGTCTGAAGTTGTTCCAAGCAGATTCTTGCCATTGCTAGTCGTCTGGAGGCTGGCTCCCAAAAGCAGAACAGCCTGGACAGATGGGGTGGCTACTGCTCAAGGCATCAAGGATAATAAAATGCTACCACAGAATCTGACAGCTGACAGCAACTGTAGCGACCATGGCCTTAAGAAAGGGCAAAGCATTAGATTGTACAAAACAACTTCCAGACCTCACACCGCTCCCAAAACAACAGTGTATATCAAAGAGATGCAGAACACCACCTGACAGATGATGCCATCTCTTACACCTCTAGAACATGAAATATATTTGTGACAGCTCTCATAAACTACAAAACGCACAGTAAATCACCTTCTTCCTCTGTTTTTGGTGACATCTTAGATATACATAAGGTGTCTTCCAAAACTATTTACTTCATCCTTTTCACTTTTTTCTTTGAACCTTGCTAATCACTGCCTGTTAGCATACATAAGAAGAGTCAAAGCAGAAGGCTCAATGCTTTAATATGTGCTGTTGACTACTCTTTGTCTTTTCTAAGTGTAGATCAGATGCACATTGGCCATTTCCATGGCTGTGAATTGTATTTCCCATTTGAACATACACAGGGAAATAAACCTCTTTTAACTTGCATATCCTCCATTGCAAGTAGCCCTACAAATCCTTTCCTCAGCACCAGTGCTCTGAGAGAAGTCCAAAGGGATTGCGCTTGAGTAAAATCAACTCTCAGTAACCACCCCCCTGAATGTGCTGCTCCTCTGACAGTGCATCCTGCTGGCCCTTAAGGGATAATTCATGTGCAAGGCTCCAGATTTAATTAGAAGGCTTCCCATTTTAACACTACCAAAGGATTAAAATAATTGGAAAAAAGTAGGCAAGCTGTGTGCCCTTGAGGCTTGACAAACAGCAAAGGGTGAAAGGGATACAGCCCAGGCGAGATGGAAAATTCCACTGCTTCTCAACCCCTCTGCCCTTAACCTCAAATACTTTGCAGACTGTTAATTTAATCTGCAACCTCCCCCAGCTAACCTCAAGGCTCAAGAAGGGCTGAGGTTATCACCTCATTTCCGAAACTGCTCGTGGAGGGAAACAGCTGGAGTTGTCCAGCTGTTCCCCCAAATAAAGGAAATGAATGAAAAGGAAGTCCTGTGAGTATGCATGAGGAGAAGAGACTTTGCAAGTGCTGAGGGCAACTGCAGAGGAGAAGGTTCCTCCAAAGGAAGTGCCTTTAGAAGAATATTTATTCTAATGGAACCAGCAGTGAAACAGGCTGAGATTGCCTGTTGTGTCCGCAGAAGGATTGCTGAGGGAGGCTTGGAGGGAGCAGCAGGGAACTGAACCAAGGAAAGATGGCAGTGGCTGCACAGGCTGTGCTTAGAGAGGAAAGACTGCAAGCCTTGCAGGCGACTGCCTATGGCCATAGTTGTCCATGATGTAAGATTAGCATCCAAACAGCAAAATGGCTTTGTTTGTTGGGCCATAATACTGTGAATTGCATGCAGAGTTGAGCCAACATCTGCTGTAAGTCCATCCAGGAGCTGGGGTGCCCTGGACTCTCATTTAAAACCTTGCATTGTTGCAAATGAATGAAAGGCAAGGATGGTTTCAGTGTGGTGCCCAGCTGAATCGGAGAATAATCACGTCTGGTTCTGTTCTGCAGCTCAGCTTAGGCATTTCAGGTCCTTGCAATTTACCCTACTCTAGATCAGAGCTCCACGGCCCCCTGTGCCCAGTGCCTCAGCACAGCACATGCACACGGACTGACCCTGTTCTGTGACGGACCCTCCCGCTATTCCAGTCCTGTCTCATCTTGTTTGAGATTCAGCCCTGAACTCTCTTGTTTCTGTTCCAGTCCAAAACCTCAGTGGAGTAAGAGCTACTAACTGTAGCAAAATAGTGTGAGTAAGTCTGTGGCGGAGTCTGCACCAGCAGGACATTTGGAGAGCATCAGATAAACAAACTCTCTTGACATGACCTTGTTAAAACCTAATCCCAAAGCGCCAGAGGTGAAATGCTATTTCACACTTCCACTGCCCCCCTGGCTGCTGAATGGTTCACCACATCTTGGGTTTGGCATGGAGGAGGCTTAAAACTTCTGTTTCTGCTGGCTGGTGAATACACAGACTTTGCTTCAGCCTATATGAAGCTGTAACAAGAGGGGACAGAGCCAACATGAGTGTCTCTGAAGCACAGAGAAAGACATGGTCTCCCTTGCTTTGAACAACTTGTAAGGCAGCTTGTTGCACCAAACTACTTTATTTCTCCAGGACTGACAGATTAAAGTGGCATTTGAATGATTTGAAATGCTTTCAGGAAAGCTTTGGAGATTAACAGAAAGATAATACTTTTCTCTGTCCAAACTCTTTTAATTCTCCCTGGCTATAGATGCTTAAGTCATTTAACCCACAACTTTCCTTTATGAAGCAAGCTTATAATACAGGGACCTTGCACAAGAAAAATGCCAAATTATAATTCAGAGAAATTGCATATAGACTGAATTCCAGTGAGAGTGCATTGCTCCAAAAGGAAGGAATAGAACCGTTAGCCTTTCCTGAGGATAATGTGAGTCTGAGTCCTACTTGCTAAAAAAGACAGGGAGGAGTCCCTTTAACAAAGAATGTGGATAGATTTCCTAATTCTACAAAACAGAAAGAACAGCTCAAAAACCAAAAACTTACTGACATGCTAACAATCTCACAAACTTTGAGTGACCCAGAGAAGCTGATCCAACTTTCAACATCCAGCAAGGGTCGCTCAAAATCCTGTGTAGCATGTAGTGGTGAAGGTTGGGATGTGAGAAATCTGCCTTATGTCTGCTTGGGCAAAATATGCTATACAGATCTATATCTTATAATGATGATCTCTAAATTCATCAAAAGGTTCAGTATCCTTGAAAATTCCAGCACCCACGAAAGGCAAAAGATTTGGTGAGGAACAACTGGAGTGTTTCCCTCAGAAATCAATGGTCTATCACTAAATCAAAAACTCCTCACCTAAGTATAAAGCTTTTTTATTCTCTTAAGTAGGAGTACACTGTAAGATCTCTTCGAGTGTGCCTAGCATCTAGAAGTGATAGCTATATCTGCAGGCAATTGATTCGTCGCAAGCCAATGATCTTCTATCCCTATTACAGCCCCCCCAGCAGCCTGCAGTCTGCCTGTCTGGTGCTGTTCGTAGGTACTGGGACAAGGCTGCAACATGCTCTCCAGGACAGCTGCCTCTAAATGAGGGCCCCTCTCAGCAGAATCGCTATTTAGGCAGGGATCATGGTCTTAGGATAATGTTAGACTGTCCCTTAAAACACACTAAGTCTGCTTCCACTTGCAGGAAGACGACAAACAAGAAACTCTGGTGAATGGCAAAATGATCCTGTCTATGTATCGAGTGGTTACTGGAAAAGGACTGGGATACCATTAGGGTTAGCTCACTCAGCTTGCCGCAAACTAATGATGTGCAGAGAGTTCTTTCCTACAAAAGCTTGGACCTGCAAGCAAATATCTCGTCTCTGAGATTCTCCTTTACCAAGCAAATCTTCGTCGGGAGATGTGGGAGGAAAATGCATCATGTGTGAGACAGATGCAAGGCTTTGGTGCTGGAATTCAGGGTTGCTGGAGAATCTCATGCGAACAGCACAGGCCCAGTCCATGACAAACCATTACCACGTCCTCCCCACAAACTGTGATTAGTTAGGGTTTCATTCCTAACCTTTCTGGAAATGTCAGAACTGCCAGTCCACCTCTACTAACTTGCTAACAAATTGCAGGTGTTTTTCTATGTATTCAGGAAGATTAAAATCCATAAAATTGTCCCCTTCAGCACCTCCCACTTCCACCCCAGCACACTAATACAGACTCAGAAATATTCCCAGAAAATCCTGTTACCAGCTATTGTCTTTTCAGCCTACTGTTGGTGACCCTGACAAATAGAAATCTGAGACTATATAGTCTATATAACAGTATAGGCTATAGCCCATTCTTTAAGCTTCATGAAGTCATAAAACCCTATTTCTCTACAGCAAGGGAGCAAGTTTTGATGGTATGCCAAGTAGTGACTGGAGCTGGTTGGAATTTTTCATTCAAAGTTGTTTTTAGCCTGGTTTACTAAGAAAACAAGGCATAAGAAACCCAGTTCTCCTTTTGTCTCTTTACCATCCCAATAAAACTTTGATTTTGCTGGCCAATTTAAACCAACTTGAAGAGGGGTTTTTGGCCCCAAACTATGCAGCTTGTACAAGTTCAGAAAAAATCAGTGTCTGGGTATAGGAATGAAACCCTGCTAAGCACACCCATCCGGTGCTGAAGTAAAGCTGCAGTGTGAGCTTGGGACTTAGCAGATACCAGAGATGACATGGGAGAGAATACTGTTATAAATGCTCCCACTGTGAGAAAATCTTTGAAAGCTACTTACATCTTATCACACATCAGAGAACCCTGTCAATCTTCAGAGAATCATAGAAAGCCAGGCATCACTAGTCCAATGTGGCTATTAGTTTGTTTCATTAGATTGCTTTTCAGAACTGTAATGTCAACTAAAAACAGATTTTCGTGGAACTATAGATCTTTATCAGGTTTTTTTATGTGTATGACTGATGTTTTTAGGTTATTAGGGAAGCATGTAGGCACCTTTATTTGAAAAAACCCAAGCAATTTCACACAATCAGATCTGAGACTGGGACCTAGGCATCCTGGCTTCTACCCCTCCAGTACTCTGCACTGTCCCTTCTGCCTGTTGGAGACCCACCTGATCTCCTTTACAGCTAAAGCTGTTTACAGCAGGTTGCTTTTTACACACATACTCATTTTGACCTAGCATAACACGGCATGTGGGTGCTATTGCACTGAGGATCATAGCTTTGCTGAAAAACTTAGGAACATGAAATCAGTCCAGTTGCAAACCATCACCATGAATGGCTGAAAATGCTGATACTTAGTTTCAACGTCCAGCTGGCTTTGACAACTATAGGTACAATCTAGCCCCAGTGATGCACCTGCTTGTGACCCCACCTGGACCTGTATCCTGGCACACAACTGTTGTGCAACATACAAGCACTGATGGGCCCAGTCCCAGATGCGCTCCAGACCAGTAGTGCCAATTTGCTCTGGGCTTGCTGCCATTTTTGTGAATAGCTTCTAGGTTAGATTTTGTACAAAAAGCACTGCATCCCTCTAGCTTTAGAGCGTGAAGACTTGCACAACAGTTCAGCCTCCAAAGGAAATGTCAGGGTATTCCTGCCATCACAAGTTGCAGTTCATGATACAAAATAGTTATTATGTAGGCTACTGCTGGAGCTGTGCCTGCCTCATGAGTCATTTCTAGTTTGTGCAGATACTAGTAGTTGAACTTGTCTGCCTTCTACTTCTTGATTTTCCTTTTCTATTCTTCTTGGCCTATGGGGAGATAGGCCAGTTTATGAACTGCCCCATTGTAAACCATCCCTCAAGGAAGCTGGAGCGAGACACAAAGCCTGCTCTTTAGGAACAATCCCTGTGTTACAGAGGTTTGTAATATACACAAAGACTGTGTAGGACCACTTCTTCAGGGGTCTCTGTCAAAGGGGAAACCTTTCACTTGATCTGCTTTTTCCTTCTTGTCATCATCTCTGCTCTGGGAAGCTTTTTGTTTCATGCAAGTTGTTGAACCCCCAACCGAAACCTATCCATGTAACAGAAAGAAAATTTCTCCATACATGTAATGTTGCCCTTTCATCCATCAAAGGAAAGACTAAGCATGAGGAGGATGGGGAGTTTGTCTAGGGAAACTCAGACAGGAGCTGTCAGTCTGTGTCCATCTCTCTTTCAAGCTTTTGTGTTCTTAACATCTATAGGTATCAAGCTGTTCTGCATCTCTGACCTATATCCAGTACCCTTTCTAATCTGGAATCTGCTCAGCAGAAGAGTATTCAAAACACCAGAAGTGCACACTTTGGAGCCACATATAAGAAAAGGATCATCGTACCCCATCCTGAGAGAGGACTATCCTCCCAACTCCAGCAATTGCAGCATCTCCAGTAAAAGGCAACGACCAATCAGCACACACATAGTGCCACACTTCAACTTGCTTTGCCAGTTACCCATACCACAGGCGTTAGAGGCAAGGAATACCCACCCACAGAAAGGAGAAAAGAAAAGGAGGGGAAATAAAACCTATGTGGGCTACCATGTAAGTAATTTTACATGTGAAGGGTTGAAAGACCTTGTTAATTTTATGCAACAGAAGGGGCCAGATGACCACTGAGATACTCTGAGAGGTTCACCAATTGCCAGAGAAGAAGTCTCTCAGGAAGAGATCAACTGAGCAGTTTGGTCCTTAGGCCAGCCGAAGGGCACACACAAAGTAAGGAGGAGAGACAGAGGGAGATCATTCCCTTGCCCTGTTGTGGATGTGAGCTCATGCTGGTTCTGCTGGTGGTTCCAATCTCTCCTAACTGGAAATGGTAGCTATATTCCATGGATTATCACTTTGTTCAAAGTGTCATGTTCTTTTCAGCTGGATGGAGAATCTAGTTCTCACACACCTTTGAGTCAACTTTGTATTCCTTACTGTGCAGCTTGAAGTAAGAAAAGGAGATGATCAAGGTCTTGTGAAGGGATGGGAGAGGGAGATCTCTGCCTTTCAATCAGTGCAGTTAACAACACTCAAACACCGTCTTTGTGCACTGCTTGCAACTCCCTGCAGCATCTACACCACAGAGCACCCCAACCTTTGGCATGATAAGTGAGAGTAAATGCTGCAATGATTCACATGCTTCCCTTCCCCCCATCCTGACCTTAATGGAAACCACATGAGGAACACAGGACACAGGGGAAGATCACTGGGAAAGGCAAAGCTATGCAAACAATTAGCCACTAAGCTGATGGCATGAAAGCCTGGCAGCTGCCTCACACCTCTCCCCTGCCAGGGAGCCACCCTGCCTCCAGCTCTTCAGAAGCACAAGCTGCACCTCCTGTCACTGCAGAGGTGGCAAGACAGTGAGGACATGGAGGACCAGGAAGAGAGGAAGAAGGGGCAACTTGGGCCTCCTGCTCCTAATCCTTCTCCTGCTAGAGGGGAATCTGCTACCTGCACATCCCCAGTGGGATACTGTTATTACTATTGCTAGACTCTCAAGCAGACATTCATTTTCTCCTGACCCAAAAACATGAACAGAAGAAAAGAATTTCTTCAAACTTTCCAAAACAATTAATCTTCAAACACAGAGCAAGCCCGAAGCATTTCAGTCAGAAAGCAGATGTTTTCAAAGCTCTGAACATACATCAAAATGGGGCTTAGAAAATCCTGAAGGAAGTATGTAACTACTTCTACAAAGCTACCATGCTCAAAAGGGAATTAACATCCATAAGAGGAGATAATCCACAGGGTGAAGCTGACCTACAATGATGAATATGATTCTCTAAAGACTACATACCAAATGACCGGAACAATGATTGACTCTTGTAGAATTAACTGGGCTAGCACAGTTCATCGAAGAAAGGCTGTCACCATTTTAAATAGTCTCTAATATACTGTCTTCTCATATACTTTCCCATTCAAACAGTTTTCAAGAGAAGGTGATGTGAGGAATTACTGTGACTCAGGCACAGTAGGATATGGGAAAGCATATTTGTGTGTGCATGTGGGTGTGTGTATGTGTATGCATATAAGCATCCATGCCATATGGCTGCTCTTCCCACTACCTTTTCATTCATTCAGTGGATTATTGACCTCAAATGACATTCTTGGTGGGTTCTCTCACTCAATAACATGAAGGAACTCACACACCTCACCTGGAATCTCTAATGACTTATGGAGGAAAGATGGTTTAGTATTAGCGCTATGTCTGAGTCCTGGGGCTTCAGAGCTCAGTTCACAGCTTAACCACTGCCTTTGTGTGTGCCACACCATGTGAGAAACACCTAACTGCACTTTCCCTCAATTTCCTTCTCTAAAATAGAAACAATAACATACACTTACAAAGAATACTGTCTGCAGCTCCTGAGAGCTTTGAAATCCTCAGAGAGAAGCAAGGGGAATAAAAGAATTGTTCAGGTTATTTTGAAGGGCCAATTGATAAAGATGATGCCAAAAGAAAGACAAAATAAAAAATAAGAGTCAGTTCGTAAAAATATTATAGGGTGAAGAAAATGTGAATTTTATTAACTGAAGCTCATCTATTCACGTAACCTTGGAACTGAAGCAACACTGGAAACAAGAAAGATGATCCTGTATCGATCATGGGATTCATTATAATTTTTCAGTGTATGCATTGAAAGATGTGATGTCTACAGAAGTGCTCCCTAATGTATAAAATTCACTAGCTGCCACTCTCAATTAAATGTAGTTAATGAGATCTCTGTTCACCCTATAGAGAAGAGGGTTGTGTCTCCATAGTTCATTGAAAATGGAGTTAAAACATGGCTGGGATTTTAATTGGTTATCGTGGATATCACTAGGACATGTCTCCTATGGTCTGTCTGGTGTATATGAAGTTCATAAAATCCAATAAAGCATTTAAACAAAATCCAATAGACGCCTGAGGCCCTGGGCTTTAATACCAGAACATGAAGCAGACATACATAGAAATGACAATTGACAGCATATCCCTTGCTGATCTCTACATGACAAAGAAGAAGTAGCTTTCACAGCTATATCCCCCTTCCCTAGATGTAGTAGAGCATTGGTTTTATCCCATGCCAACCAGGTGCAAGAGAAACAAGTTAGAGCTGTCATGCTCTATTATGTGCCAGGAAAAGGGGGAAGTATCTTCTGGGAGCTGCCAAGGGGCAATAGTTTGCTTTTTCTTTTTGGGACTCATGGGAGACAAATGACCTGGAGGAAGGACAGGGCTATTGAGGCGATTCAAGCAATTGGAGGTTGAAAAGAATGGCTGCTGGTGGTGACAATTAGGACTATGTAATTTCCTACAGTTTTCTGGTCAGAGATTCTTATGGTCTGCTTTCAAATGAACAAGTGAAGTTCACCCCTCACCTCTCTGTGGGAGATTTTTTCTGTAAGATGACAGAATGGAAGATGGTCTCAGCTGAAACTCCTCTTCATTTTGTATTATGCCTGGGCTCCCAGTTCATCCCCAGAAACATACTGACCTCTTGCACTGACCTCTTTCAGCAGCTTGGTGACAGTTCCCTTCTCCTCTGGAAAGGGTGCAGGAATAAAGCTGACGTGGGGGATCCCTGCCTGACTTGGCTTGGAAATTTATTTTTCTCCTGGTCACCAGTTAAGAGGGAACAAAAACAAACCAAAAAAGCCAACATTGCAAATTCAGCACATTTTTTCATCTCAAAGGGTCTAAAAATACTCTGGAATTATTGAGCTGAAAATCACAGTTATAATAAAGTGGAAATGATCCCATCAGGCAAGACAGGCCAGCTGTATCATTACTGTTGCTGGGCTGAATCCTCAGAGAGACCATTACACCATCAGCTGAGCAATTACAAAGACTCTAACTGCACTCCCTGCAATAACTATCCTTAAGTGGGCACTGGCCTAACAGATTGTGCAGCAGCCAGACAAAAAGCTGAGCAGAGCAGCTGGGAAGGGGGGCAGGGTGAAGATTAGATGCCTTGTAGCAATAAGATGAGTGCTACTGTATACTGAGTATTAGCAATGTTCACTCACTTGTTTCTTGTACCAATTTCCTATGGATCGTCATTTGTGGGGTTCTCCTCGAAACACTGCTTTGACCCACACGGGACAGCAGCCCCCAAGCTCCGTCTTTAATCTGTATGATTCTTAAAAGCTTCCAAACTTTTCAGCTGTGTTTTGAGTATGGCTCCAGAGGCTGTGAGTTCCCAGAGAGCTCTACTGACTCAGGACAAAGCAGCTGCCACATTAGCTAGCAGCAGCTTGTTCGCTGGTCGGGGTAACCTGCTAAAGCAGGAACCACAAGTTACGGATGGCAGCAGTAGCACGTCCATCCTGCTGTGACAGAAAGGAACTTTCACTGTGATTAGCTCAGTTGGCTCTGCTTAACAGCAAAGCTAAATGCGGCCCTTCCCCTTTTCTATGTTTCCTCTCTATTTTTTCTCCAGTTCTCCTTTGCTGCCGGTACACATATTCTTTGCAGTTCCTGTTAAGAAATCCACTATCACATCAGCTTCATATCTCATCTGAAAACATCACTTTCCTTTCTCTCTAGTTTGTGGGCTGGTTCTGTCCTGCAGTGTAATTCAGCTGCACTGTGATAGATTGCACTTTTTGGGATTACTTTGTTTTACTTGGCATGGAGGGGGCTGCTGTGCAGCAAGGGAAGGGCAGGGGAAGAGAGCTGCTGATTCATTGCAGCTGTTTAAACAATCCAATCACCTCATCCTCTCCTTTCCTTCCGAAAGCCCCACTCAGCATTTCAAGGCCAGCCTGGGCTCCTGCTTGCTTTTGTTTTCCTGCCCCTTAAGGTTGTGGCAGCAGCAGAAGCATGTTCTTGGGTTGTGTTTTCTTCAGCCAGGGTCCGCCTCCAGGTCCTGCAGAATCCAAACCCATGACTCAGAATAAACATACAGCGCTAGCACTCCAACTCCCCTTACCCAGGGTTTCATGGGCACTAATTCAGTGGCTCAGTGCAGGCTGTGTTTATTGCCATGTCCGGGGTGATTTTGCAGGGGAAATAGAAAAGTATCTGGAGGGCACACCTTAGCAAAAGCTCCTGGGATTAATCACACTGTGCCAGGAATATTTTTGTCTTTTCTTGAGGGATATTTTGGCAGAATATAGTAAAGTTTGGAGGAGAAGAAAAATGTACTTGCAGGACCAGGAATGGAAGTCATTCTTCTGCAGTTAATGGAGGAAGACTTGCCCTGCCAAAGGCCAGAGATTCCACACATTTTCAGAATCAGCTTCTCTTGAGACCTGTGGACAATTATGGTATGTATAGCATGGAGACACACAGCATTGAATCCTAACCCAGAAGTCTAGGGAGGCAAACAAAAGGACTTGGAGATAAAGCTTGGTATGCATAGGACCTGGGTTCTAGAAATGCATGCAAGAGCAGGGATTAAGATTTATGTACACAATTCCAGTGTTCCTGTGAGGTGAATTATGTGACCTTAGGTTTGGTAGCTATTAGGAAGAGCTGGGCGACTTTGGGGCACTGACAAAGAACAAGGAATTAAAGGCATATAAAAGGCATTTTATGGCCTGGACTCTCAATCCAGCCATGTGGACAACCACCACAGTGTATTTACAGAAACTGTGGGCTAGCAGGTGATCAAATAGATTTTAAATCCCCAGATCTTGGTTCTGCTCCTGATTTGAACAATATTATGCAAGTTGCTTCACTACTCTCTGTTTTCCTCTTGCCTTTCCTATGTCTTATTTAGCTAAAAAATGTTTGGGTAATGTCTTGGATACCACCTGCTATAGCAACATTACAAACTTCATCATCATCTCCAGACACCTTGGTAATAATTATAATCGAATGTGTTTTCTAAAGATCACACTGGTTAGTATATTAGAGACAAATGGAAGAGAGACTTACCAGGATGCTAGAAGACAGCTAGAGGGATAAACATCTCTAGCACTGTATGCAAGATAAACTGGGATTATCAGGTTGACACAGAGCATTTATGCTTTCCCCACTGAAGGACATTATCATCTTCAGATTATGTGCAGAGACTGGATGGAAACAAAACACTATCGAGTGAGGCCGAAAGGAGACTTCCTACATGCGACTGTGGTTTGGGACACACTTTCCCAAGTACTTGGCATCTTTCCTTTTTTGTTAACATGAGAAGGAAAGCATGTGGAAGCTGAGCTCTGCATGGGAAAACAGTGTATAGCTTTGGGGCCTGGAAGAATGAAGTTATGTGCTGGAACTGCTCTCATACATGGAAGACCTCTGGAGGGAAGGCAGAAGCCAGGGAACACTGAGAACATGCTCAGCATTGCCTCTCCCTAAGGACTGGTGTCTGGATTTCATCACGAAGTGACCATTTTTTAGCAAATTGTGTGCTCTACTTGTGGATGAGAGGACAGTGGTGAATATTGTTTTACCTTGAGCACAGAAATGTCTTTCACACAGTCTCCCATAGTATCTTTGTAGTCAAACTAGTGAGATTTGATTTGAATAGGTGGACTATGAAGTAAGTGGAAAATAGGAGGAACCTTCAGGCTCAAAGGGTTGTGCCTGGTGACTAGTGGTCCCTAGGGATAAATAGACAATACATTTTAATGTCAAGTGTTATCTATGTTAATAAACTGGACTTTGCAACAGAGTGCACCTCAGCAAGTTTGTGGTTGGTACCAAATTTGGATGCTAGAGGACAGGGCTGTTATTCAAAGGGACATTGACAGCCTGGAGGAATGTGTTGGGAGGAATCTGAAGGAGTTTCAAGAAAGAAAGATTCAAAGTCCTGCAGCCGGTACAGGATAATCCCATGCAAGAGCAGCAGTTTGAGAATCTATGTTTCAGTCAATGCCATTTGTCCTGACCACAGCCAGGGAATTCTTTCATGCAGTGGGCACCAGATGGATAAAGCAACTTTGCAGAAAGGGGCCTGGGGATTCTAATAGAAGGCAAATCTAACATGAGCCAGTAACGTACCTTTGCATTAAAGGCAGCCAACCACATGCTGAGCTGTATTAGCAAGAGTGGAGCCAGCTAGTCAGGGGTGATTATTCGACTCTGTTTGGCACTGGTGAGACTACACTTGGAGTACTGTGTCAGTTTTGGGACCCCAGCACAAGAGGGACACTGACATACTGCAGCAAGTCCAACATAAGCCACATTGATTAAGAGGAGAGCCAGAGCACTTGACAAACAAGGAAAGGCTGAGAGAGCTGGGTTTCTTCACCATAATAGAAGGTTAGGGGGAGATATTATTGCTGTCTTCAATTGTATAATGGGAATCCACAGAGGAAACTGAGCTGGACTTCCCTCAGAGGTACACAGTGACAGTCTGAGAGGCAATGGACACAAGTTGCAATGTGAGAAATTCCAGCTAGATATCAGCAGAAAAAAAAAAAATCACAATGGGGGAGTTAAACACTGGAATAAGTTCCCCAAGAAATGGAAGAATCTCCATTCTCAGAGATATTCAAAACTTGAGTGGATACAAAGCCCTGAGTAACCTAATCAAAGTTGACCCTGCTTCAACTCGGAGGGCTGGACTGGATGACCTCCGGAGGTCCTTTTTGACCTCAATTGGTCTATGAATTTTTCCAAAAAACATGGTCTTTATCATCCTGAATTCAGGCCAGAAGCATACCTGTGTTTTGAGACTAGACTTTCTACAGTACTATCTTCCTCCTAATGGTCCACCAGGAAAGCCACATCCTGAGAATATGGGAAACCCGGCTTAAGTTTCTTTCCCTGCTTCGTGGCCTGAGAGGCTCATGCATCCATGAGGCTTTCATCAGACTCCAGAAGACCAGGTATATCTTTGGTTTGCTTATAGAGTTTTTTCCACCACAAACTGCAGAAATCAAAATCAGTGCCGCAGATGAATGCTGACGCTCGATGCAGGCAGAACATGTCCTGAGGACTCCTCAGTGCTGCAGGCAAGACAGGCCTTGACTGACAGCATGTGGGTCAGCATCGTTGGATGGGCCAGGCAGTATGGAAGGAGCTGGGCTTATTCCTGCCATCAGATGACCACTGAATTTGCCTTTTTGTTTTGAATATGTGGAACAGCAGCCAGGATCACACCAGTATATCTATTTCATCTCAGTCAGCATGTGCCTTACTGGAGATTTGACAAATCTTTTCAAAGAATGCTGTTGTTCCTGACCACAGCCTGTGGGTTTCTTTCACTAACATTTCTGGGCAAATACCATGTCTCTCAGAGCAGTAATGCAGCCAGAATGGACACTGAACTACAGCTGTTATCTCAGAATTGGCAACATTTGAATTACACACCAGTATAACAAACAGTTGATGTAAGCCAAAGTAGAACCAGTCCCTTAGATATTTATCTAAATTAATGGAATCACGTTAGTATTTTGGTAGCAGATGAATCAAAAGGAGTTCCATGTCTTATCACAAGCCTTCCCCACTTCTCTCCTACTTTGCAAGAGGCTAGGCTGTGGGAGAGGATACGTACCCCACTACTGTTTCCTACACAACTGCTACCTCGCCCATCTTGCACCAGTTGTCAGGAAAAATATGTGGTTTTGTTAAAATCAGTGAAAGCTTGACTGAGAAAGAAATTAAATTTTTTTCAGTTTGGTTTCATAGGATCCCACCCAGTGTAGAAACAGGCATCCTGAATATAGCAAACATTTTAAGATTAAATTGCACACTTGGTTCCATATGATTGACTTCCCTGGGATTGTGCTGACAGAAATGAAAATAGAACTTAACTCCTCAGATTTCAATTAAGTAGATAAGTCATTGTCTATGCCTCCCTCCTGGTTACTTTGAGAAAAAAGTCCATTATTAACTTACAAGATTGTCAGACTTGGAATTCTACAGTTGTCAAGTTCTGTAATGTAATATACACCCCGAAAAGATATTGTCAAACCTAAATGCAGACGTGACGTGAATGAGAGGCCTGAGAGCGCTCAATGCACCAAGCATCAGCCCCTTTGCTGTTGCCTCAATAGCCCACCTCAAGGTATTGTTTACAGTTTTATCAGCTTTTACAGTTTTATTTTGTTCCACACAAGTGCTTTATGCAGGACTGTGTGATATAGGCTAGTCACTCACACAGTAGCTGACGACAAGAAGCCAGGCCACAGTCATTTGCAAAGTATGTTGCTATCAGTTTCAGACTGCATGTTACCAAGGCCTCTGTAGGCTCATTTGGCCTATTTACCTCATGTTGCAGTGCCTACTTAAATTTAAACGGCAGCGAGAAGCCCAGGGTACTGACCTAATCATCATTCAAGTATACTTTCCATTGCTTTTCTTTTTCTGTATCTGCTGCTATAATAAATTAGCTTCCTGTGTAATGGCTTTAGGGTGTTGTTTTTTCCCCCAATGCCCTCAATAAATGTGAGAAGCACCAAAGGACAGGGGAAGAGCTCTCTACTCAGCAGAAAGGGGCTTTTGTGCTCTTCACAAACAATACAGTAAATAAAGAAGCAGAATAGCACCTAAACTGTGGCAGCAATATATTGTACTATCAAACCTAATACTTTATCCTTTTTTCCCCTGGTTTTTAATATGCTGTAGACCAAACAAAAATTTTATAAATTTTCTATGAGGTGAAAATCCTTATATTCCTCACTTTCAGAAAGCATTCATTCCAAGATTCTGAAATGTTGTTCTGCATATGTTTTCACAGTATTTCAGGATATGAGAGGAACTATGACAACTGCTGACATAAAGCTTAATAGAATAATGGAAATACTCTATTACATTTAATCACTAAGGGCACCTGCTACTTAGTACTGATTGAAGCAACTTATCTTAATTTCTAGATCAAGTGTCTTCTGTTAGTGCCTTAATGAAACAGTGTGACATACAAGAAAAATTACTTTGCTTTGCATATTGCCATTTAAGATGATTCAGGGGGAAAAATCAACCCAAACAAACATTTAAGTATTTTCCCTGTTTTGTAAACATCTCATTTACCATGAAAAGCCTTTTACAACAAAAGTGTCTCTTGGGCAACCTTAGTCTATGCACAATATGAGCTCATTCCTAAAAAAAAAGGCTCAGTAAAGCCCAAGCAAGAAGGACACTCTTATTTAATTTTGGAATGTCCTGTTTCAGTGCTGTTCAAGTCACCTGATAAATTAAGCTGAGTACGTGTAGGCTCCCCCTACTCCAAAGTATGAGTATTCTCACTGCCATGCTACACCAAGTTAAAAGTACCTGGTTCAGTTAAACAGGGTCGCAAACTACATGTAGTCAAGGCATTAAAAACGAAAATCTAGCTTGTCAAAAGCAGGGGCATGTTAGTAAGGATATGAGTAAGCATTACTTTGAAAGCAGAGGTCAGATGATAGGGGCTTTTGAGGAACTAGGGGAAGGAGGGACCCAGGCACTGGCAGCAAGGAGGGAGAGAGCAGTGGTGCCCCGAGGCTGCCGAGAAGCAAAGTGGGAGCGCTCACTGGCAGCTAATTCAGCTACCCATCCATACTGGAAGGTCTGCTTGCACAGCCCTACTTACAGGTAGGCCCCGCTGAGAGTGCAGTAGCTGAACTTTCAAAGTCAGTGTATATATTATACAGGTTTTTTTTCCATTTCTCTCCTCCTGTGCTGCTTCTTTCCCTACTTAAGACATCCCTGCAAGGGATAGCAGTTGCATTTTGCCCTCTGCTTCTTTGATTCTAGTCCCATTTCCTACTCGAGTGTCTCCCCTGAGGGCTGCTATTACCCTGCTCTTCCCAGCCCCACCCTGTTTGTGCCCTTTCCTCTCAAGGCTTAATTTCCCTGACTTTGATCCTTTAATTGGCTATTTCCCGCTTTCAGCCATTACGCTGCTTCCCTGTGTGCTGGCCACCATCCCATGCTTAATCTATGTTTTGAAAAAAGGGTAAAGCGTAGACCAGAAATGGCACCCAGGAGCATGCAACTGTGCTGTAAGGGGACTGAAATAAGCCAGAAAAGCAGGAGCACATATCCGTTAGCGAGGACCATTTGCAGTCGCTATTACCTGAGGCTTTCTTATGAGTAGCAAACTTCATTGTCTTAGTCCAGTAGCTCTGCAGCTTTGCAAGATCTTGTAGCACCCAAGACTGCTCCGTCCACTGCTATACAGAAAGATGAGATTTCCTGCAAGGAAGATTTTGTGCATAAAGATTTTAGCCACTGGCAGTGTAACAAAACAAAAAAAAAAAAACCCAAACGCAGATACTTCAGCATACTATAGGGAAAGGAGCTAAGACCAAAATTAAACCCTTATAAACTAATCACAGATGTGCAATAGCTAGTAAGGAAAACATTTTCTAGTACGTGGACATCTTTGAAATTTCTCGTATTTTGGAGAAGGAGATGCATACAACCTGGATGAAACTTCCCGAAATGTTTAAATCCAGCTTCAAGTTCCTGTTCTACCTTCCAGGAGACTGTCAGACAGTACCGGAGTCTTTCTCACTTCCCTGATATGAGGTGAAATTTTAATCAAACACAGTACACTCATAAAATATCTCCCCAGAAAACCCCTATATGTCAAAAATTCCCAGCCACTTCTAGAAAGAATTCTTAGGACTTGGAATAATTTGCTACATGATTCTGACGTCTTCAATCCGTTAAGCTGGGAGGGGGGAAGAAAGATTAAAATGAGAAAGAACTATAGTTATAAAGCAGCACCAGGGGAGTAAAAAGGGAAGCTGAGATGAGAAAGGAAAGGGAAGGATGAAGAAACAAGCATGGGATGCAGAGTAGCATGGATAGCTAATTCTCTTCCTAGGACAGGCCAACAGCTAGATTTTTTCCAAGAAGGATCGGCCCACCTCACAGCTGCTCAGAACATGAGCTGGGGGATGGGAAGGGAAGCAGGAAAAATAGCAGTTCACTGCCAAGCAGAAATTGCACTGGAAACAGGCGCCTGGGAACGTGCAAGATGGGATTTGCAGGCACAGCTATGCAAGATGGAGAAAGAAGCCATATTCTGTGGGGTAGGAAAAGCCAGTAAAGAGAGTTTAGGTGTCCAGTGTGATCATCTTTCTTCAGAGTTAATTCCCACAATTTGGAGAAGAAAGAAGAAAATTGCAATAAAATTTGCTGTTATTTTTATAGCAGCATCTACTCTGTTGGTGCCTACCCTCACAGTTTCGAGTCTCCCTGACCATCAGCTGCACGCTGTTCCTTCACTGCACTTGGGTAGTGACCCAAGTCCAAACCCAGAACCTACTTGCTGCCAGAAAACACTTTCCCAGGGCACTTTCTCCCATTGCAACAGATTTTCTGGGCAGTAGATTTCATGGATCTGTTAACCATGTGGATTTCTAATTGGGGCCATGTAAAAACACAGACTGTTCATCATTCAAGACTTGCTTGCTGTCATGATATCACAGTCTGGGACTGATACTTCGGGTAATGGAACCAGCCAGAAACAGCAATAACTTCATTTTCCTCACGTTTTGTATATACAGGAAGAACTCAAATTATAAACACTGATTGAAGTTCACAAAGAGAACTAGTCAAGTTACTTTAAGAGACAATTCTAAGTGAAAACATGGGGTTGCAAAACTTTAAGAAGAAAATAAATACTTGTAGGAAATTTAATAATTACAAAAGTTTTCAAAAAGCATGTAAAGTTCCCAGCTTCCTTTTTCCCATTCCAGTAAGAAAAAATGGAAGCGAGAATAAAAAAAATAAAAACAAATTTTAAAAGTGAAAATTCATGTTTAACTTTGAAATTGAATTCTGATTCAAAAACAAAACTATCATAATCTTTTAGACAGACATATGAATGTTTTATTTATGAAACAACATTTCATGAAAAAACAGTGTGACCAAAACATGCAAAAAGTAAGAACTTTGTAGACAAGGTATGATTTTTTTTCAGATAGTGACACTATTTCTTCTTTTCAGTTTAAAAGTCCAGTAGCAGAGATGAAATAAGCAATTTTCCCCAGAGAAACACGTAACACTGAAGTGCACAAGGTGAGAACTGTTTGAAGTCACAGAGATGGACACCAGCTTTGTGACAGTGTTAGAAGACAACTGGTGGCATTCTGTAAAAAGGTTTTTAAGTTCTGTTTATCTGAACTGACAGCAGTTAGAAGTATATTTCATCCTTATCTATCAACTGTAAAGCTGATCTAACTGGACAGAAGACCATTTTTATGGAGTGCTGCTGCCCACAGTTGTACTTATACAAGCAAATGCTAATGGCCTTCCAGACATTACAGCCTTCATGTTGCCTGAACAACATGTAGGCATTTGTGCTAGTGCAAACTGCATGCAGAATGTTTTTCAGTCCAGAATGGCAGCAGTTTACATTTTCTTGCACATCTTCAGAAGAAAGGAGTCCTCAGGGTCAGGACAACAAAGAATTAAACACAGCATGTCTGAGACAGGAAGAGTGCAATTATTATGAGTTACAACACTGTCAGAATTAACATGTCTCTCTAACAAAAAGTGCAAAGGAATCTCAAGCCATTAAACTGTCTTGCTCCTAGCTATTATATTTGATCCATAAACAGTACCTTCAACAGTACAGTGCCCTCTAGCACTGTAATAAAGTATTAACCACTAGTTAATACTTACCTTCCAAATTGCTTCTCAGAAGCCTCTTTAAGTCCTCCCATCCAAATACCTATCAAGAAAGAACGTTCAATCTGAAAGGGCTGCAGCCCCATTTAGAATCAATGTTTTACTGTCTTGAAGTTGTTAACTCTTCCTCAGCCCCAGGGGAAGCAAAGCTATCACTCATATTTTACTGATTTCTAAATGAAAGTTTTGATTAAGCTTCCCCTTGCATTTTCAACAGCTCCTTATGACAATGCAGGTTACTCCCTGAAACAGAAATGGCAGTGAAGGTCCAGGACAAAGAGGCACCAAGTGGAGAACATACAAGTACATGCTCTGCTGACTTCTACTGCTGCCCAGGGGAACAGCTGAGGGTCTGTGGCAGTGCAGATACAGTAAGACAAGTGGGTTTTGTGAACTGGGAGGTATCTCAAGCACCTGGATGTCTTGCTGTGGCTCTGTTGGCAATATTATGCAAGTGCAATACTCACTACACAATAAATTTTCTTCTTCAGTGACGTACTTCTAACTGCTTCTTGAGTTGCTAGTCCTACAGCTTCTGTAGGGAATTTAAAACTTCTTCCAAACTCACATTCTTAGTATTTAGACCCTCCCTGTAGACACAAGCATGGACCTTCTTATTACACTCACCTGGAACAACTCACCCAGTTTCTGCTGCGTGGAGGGGCTGCAGAGACAGAGGCGATCCTCTGACTTTCCCCAAGAAGTTACTTTAGCAAGTTTTATTAGGCTGTGCCTTTGATATCCCATCAGTACTTTTCCCCAGTCCTGTTTTGAATGTAGAGGACAATCCCTCAATGACCAAAGGTGAATGGAGGAGATAGCGTACAGAAACAGGAGACCTTTTTCCCTCCTTTATTTCTAGTATCTATGATACGGATGTCACACACAGCAGATTACATCTATGCCTAAAACCAACAGGCCACTCAAGGAAAATTGCACTAATTAAGTATACAGGCTGATTGCTGTCTCATTTAGTTCCTGTCTGTTCTGCCCTGGAAGAGGACACAAAGAAGGGATTGTGGAGACTTCAAGAAGCATGGATGAGTTTTTCCCATAGTTTAGGATACTTACATGCTGGTAAGTCTGGGGTCAGTTTGGTTGGTGTACTGTTCGTTCCTTACTGGTTTCATCTTAGAAGTCAGGACCTGTTACAGTGTTACTGGAAAGTGTCAAAGTCGGTGTGGTGGGAACTCTTTGCAGTCAAGAGAATCTCTGGGCAATGAGGAGTCAGTCATCCCCAGCCAGCAAGCTGCTCCATTTGCTGATTGGAAAAGGACCCACAAATTGTCCCAGTGGTGGTAGCATCTGAACCTGGAGGATTAGGTGGAATGCAGAATGTGGCAAGGGCTTTGGAAGCAAGAAAAGGAATCACAGCCAGAAAATTCCTCCTCACATGGCCTCCCCATATCTCCTCCAGTGGCCTATAAGAAGCTTTAATTCCAGCCTCTGTTTTCAGTCTCTTTGGTCAGATAATAAAGGAGCAGCTTGAAAACACTTTCCTAAAGGCTGTGGTAAAATAAGCTCAGCCCAGCACACATGGAAGATGACCAGAGTAATTCCTATTGCTTGCTGGAAGTGTGGTAAAGACTTCTCTCAAATGAACTGCAAGATCTCTTAAGTGTTGTCAGCGCCACTGATTAGGCTGGAAATAAAAACTACAAAGACATCCTGCTTGAAAACACTCTGTGTGGTGCAGAACCCTGTGATACATGTCCAGAGCGATGTGAGACACTGTACCTCTCGTATGGTTTGGCGCTGTATAAATGCACTCTATAGTTCATTAATCCACTGAGGCTGGGACTGCTGTTAACTAACTTTCCATAAACCTCATATATTTAAACAATCTCTCAAAAGGTACAGATGATCTCTCAAAATACATTAGCACATGGAACTACTTTGGAATAAAACACGTGCTACTAGTGCTAGCTAGTGGTCTTTGAAGTTGTGATATTACATATGAAAAGCCTGTCTTGTCTTTTAAAAGTCTCCCCACATCTATTCTGTAGGCTTTTCCTTCCCCTTGAATCCTGAACAGGTTAGTACTAAATTGATAGAACCAAAAGATCTTGGCTTTATAGAAAGGAGGCGATTAGTATTCCAAATCAAGCATTTAACCTCTCTGATGCATTCCAAAAATGCTCTGTGGTACGTTTGTAACATTGTAAAGGTTTTATTGGTACAAGCTAGGGAGGGATGCCCTGCCTATCTCACTCGTAGCTTTGCCAGATGCAGGTTGTCAGAGCAGCAAGAGAGGGCTCCTCTGCAAGGGGCTGAGGGTGACAGCAGGGCAGGCAGGGCAGCGCCCTCACCAACAAGAGCGCAGGCCCACAGTACACTGCAAGGAAGCAGAGCAGGTCCAGCGACTCTAACCAGAGACAGCGTCAGTCCAGAGGTTGCCAGACAAGTCCACAAAGGTAGGCAGGTCTGAAGACAAGCCATGAATTCAAGTCACTGGGTCAGGGACCAGGCATATCTGCAATGTAGCTCAGAATAAAGGGCCCGAGTTTAAAAAGTGGCTCCCAAGCACTCTCCCTGGTCACTCCAGGGGGGGAGACCTCTCACAAGGCTGCACACAACTCTCACACAGCTTGTTGACTGCAGCGAAACCCCAAGTTACAACTGTGCCTGTCAGAGCTGGCCATGGGCACAGGCAACCAAAGCCCTTGCTGGGAAGGGGGGAGAAAGGTTGCAGAGGCTGTTGGTGCACTCTGGCTCAGGCATAGGGGAGGCCTCTAGACCTAGTTCATGCCAGTGACTCTTCTGTATCATCCCAAAGCTATCATGCATGTATTAGTATTGAAACCACACTCTTTCTTCCTTCTCCAGCTTTTCCTAATCTCAAAAGGTGGTAAATCTCAAATCAGTGGATGCTATACCTCCATCAAGCAGTGCCCAGTGATAGAGGATGAGCTATTTTATCAGGAAAACAATACTGTTTACTGGCTCAGCAGAAGAACTGAATGAAATGTCCAGAGCAAGCAAGCAAACAGGAGAATAATCTGTAGCACATTATGGAGACACACTCTGAAACAGAGACACCCACATCCACACCCATTCACACAACACATCACAGGTTATTACAGAACTACATTTGTTTCCGCGAAAGAGAATGAAAAACTGAAGTTTCCTTCTCACTGCATGTTTAGAACTTCTGATTCAACATCCTCCCACTCTCCATTCAGTTTGACTCTACCTTTCTCCTACGTCAACCATTTAAGTAGCATAAGTCTCTGCGACTTCAACCCAGTCACCCATGGCACCTAATAGCTACTAAGAAGGCTCCCATAGCATACCTGTAGCGTACCTGAAATCAGATAAGGCTGCCTTGGAAACCTAAGGGACAGTCTCTTGATACTGACAGCACAAAATACAAGAGATATTGGATATACAGCCAAGTGCAGTAGGCCCCGGAAACTGAGCCTGGGAAAAATTGTAATTGAAATGCAGGCTGTGTGCTGAAGAGTATCTTCTTTTCTGCAGGAAGAAAATAAAAACCAGCCCTTCCAGAGTAAATCCAGTCAGCTACAAGCCAAACCATCTGGCTGAATCCTTATCATTGCTCAGCGAAAACTTCAGGAGCATGCATCAGCACTGGTATCCAGACCCAGAATATTTGCCACTCCTATTACATCATGGAAGGAGCATTACTCAAGTGATGGCACAGACAGACAGACACTCAGAAGATGATGAAGCTGACTGGTAACACCAATTAATGCTGTGTTTTGTCACAGCCCTTTTAAAGACTTGGATTCAGATACCCAACTCAAAGTCAAGTGAGACTTGGAGATTAGTATCTGCTTGTCTGTTATCTAGAAGCTGTTCTTGATGTGCTTCGCATTCAAAACAATAAAAACTGAAGCACTAAGCAGTCCAGCCAGATAGCAGATTTTTCACCCTAAACTGAAAAAAAACCTAAGTGAGTCACAGAAAGAACCCCCAGTCGGAAATGAGAAATGTTAGCAGTCTTTTCAGTGGACAAAGCACATATAATGCCTGCTGTAACACTGTTTGGCTCTAGCTTGCTGCTTTTGCTTTAGAAATGTTGAGATAAACCTGAAACTATGAAAACAAACAAACAAACAAAAAAACACCACCACCAAAAAAGAGAAGTGGGAAGTAGAGCAGTGCTAAGAATTTAATCTTTTGGTGAATAGCTCTGCGCAAACTCTGATTCCAAGGCTGGTGAAGTAACACATTATGGCAAGAGGAAAAGGGACCAGAATAACAAGAGAAGGAAAACAAATAGTCCTATCTCACTCAACACCACCAGAGACTATAAAAGAAGGGAAGAGGGTTCTCCTGAGCTTGGTACATCCTTCTACAGTGGGAAGGTCACTGGACAGCTTTTGGAAGTTACTGACCTGGAGGCCTTCCTGCTCTTTGAGGGCCACTCTTTCCACATTGTGTTATTCCAAAAAACATAGACCATGCCTCATAGTTGACTTCAACCACCAAGTCAAGGTCAAGGTGGTAAGAAAGGAGTTGACATTTACTAGAAAATATGCTTAGTATTTTCAGAAGCTTCCTTGAATTGGAAGGGTAAAGGTTAAATTAGCATGTTCACCAATAAAGAAGAACTACTGTCAAACATAGCCTAAAGGATTATTTTACCATTAATCAGTGGATTTTATTGTAATCTGAATTAAAAACACACTGCTGGATTTCAAAGCACACAGGCTTTATGGCTGAGTGGGGCTATATGTAGTAGGGGCCACAGGAACTGGAAAACAAGACTTCAAATGTAAGGCTTATTCTATTCAATTAATTCAGCTTACAGAAGGGAATTTTTAGAGGTGACATAATTGCTGAATATAGGGATTTACACATAGAAAAGCATTTAATAGGAGGAGGAGGCAAGCAGGCAGGCATTTCAGTCTTTCTGACAAAGACATAATGTGAGCCAAGAGTTGGAAGTTCAACAAGACAAATTCTGTCTTATTTAAATAAGATGTCATTTCTGGGCAGCTAGAACTACAAGAGCATAGCTGTGGAGGTCACCATCTTTTGTAGTCATCATGACAAGGCTGTGTAGCTTTTAAAAACACACTATCTAGCTTCAGAGGAAAAATTGCAAAGGGTATGTTCAAGCTGGCTACTTCCCTCAGGAAGTCAAGATACCTCTGTGGCGTGTTCATCCTTCAGAACGGGCAGTGAAGTTTGAAATGGGGCTGAGCACAGAGCAGCCTACAAGGGTGCCTTTGGTACGAGTGTCTGAGAGTGGTCCAGGCATTGTGTAAGCAGCCAGAGTCCAGTGTCCCCCAACTACCCTTGCACATGTGAGACAGCAGACCAACAGCTTCATGCCACAAAGGTCTAGAAGGATATTACGATCAGTTAAGAATAACTTGCCCACTGCAGGGATCATGTATCTTCCTCTGAAGTATTTGGCAGTGGCTAGAGATAGCATATTGAAAGAGACAGCCTACTGGGAAGACACAGTCTGGCAGTTCCTATATCCTTGGCACAGGCTGATCAGCACACAGGGTGTCCTTGGAGGTCTCCTATGCATGCATCAACCAGAGCTGACCCTACTTAATTTATGAGCTCTTCTGAGATCACAGCCTCATGTATTATGGCTCCAGGCTCTATTGAAATGAACTTTATTAAAATAAATTCCAGCTGCTTGGAAGGAGTTAGAGAAATGACAACAAGAAGGCAAACTCCTCCATTCCCTAACTCACTGAGAGCAGAAAAAAGAAATAGTTACAGAAGACCAAGCAAAATTCAGCTGGCTCAATTGAAGGGGCATGAGAAAAAGATTTGGTCAAAGAATGAACAATTTTGATAAAATGGGATGGGTACGAGCACTGAGGCAGCACTCATAGCTAGGCAACAATACAGGGCAAACAGCCTTCAAGCACAGAGGCAAAGGGACAAAGGGTCAGGAGAGCACTCGATAAAGCTTCTGACTGAAGGTGGGATGCATTTTAATAAATCAGATTCATTTGCAAGGGGTCTTGAGTGCTTGTCTCTTTCCTGTTTTGTCTGCTCCCTGGCCTTTGGTCTGCTGTATTTCCTTCCCCAGGATGCCTGTGGGCTGTTAATGGAGAATATTAGGGAGCAGCACCAGGATGTACCTCATTCTGCATGTTGTTGCCAGCAGCCTACATGTTGATTATTGTCCCTATTTGGTAGATGCTCTTTTTATCCTTGCTTGGCTCCTGGGGAATTTTGAAAGGCTGAAATTTCTAATGAAGTCTAGCATTCTTGTCCAGCCACAACTAATCAGAATTGTGGTCTCCTAAGGATCTCAGAAGGAAAGCTTGACTTTTCTGCCCTTTCACAGGCCAGCAGCTAGGAGAACAAATCTAGACCCTATCGGAAGAGCAGAATTGCTCTCCTTGGTCATGGGGTTGCCTGGAAAAGTGCAGTTTCCAGAACTCAGATTCTCAGAAAGCTATTGTAATGCATAGTGGGGAAGGAGCTGAATAAATGTGATTAGTTGTTGATTTAGTTGGGAACTAACCATGTGTTTATCAAGTACACATAAACTAGTTACATTTATAGGACCTACAAAAGCTGTAACACTCATCCCTCTTTCACCATCACATGCTGGCTCTATGCTCACCTCAGTGGCATGACAGAGCCACCCACTACTCGCACCTTATGTATTATCACTGAAACTGCCCCTTGGATTTCCACTAGGAGTGCCTAAGCTTTTAAGAATTAGGGAACCGAGACGTTAGCAGTGCTTATGTGACCTTGGCCCTGCCCCTATCTTTCTGCTTCCCAGCAACAAATTCTCATGGCTTTCTAACAGATTTCTCAATTTTTAAACAACATGGCTAACAGCCTGCTTTCAGCAAGGAATTCTGGAGTCTTCTCACAATCGTTACTTGATAGTGCTTGAAATAGCCTTTCCTGCCTGGTGTCAGGCATCACAGACAACATGATTGATATTTTGCCTGAGGTTCCTAGATCCAAGCCAACTATAGTGCAAAATAAAACAAAAAAACCCTATTAGTCTGGGATCTGTTAGTTTCAGTGAAGTGGAAACAGCACACCTCTAGTATACTCAGCAAAGCAAAAACATTTGCCAGATAATCTTGTAAATAGGGAAGATCTGCAGATCTTCAACCGTTCAATGGCATGCCTTGCCACTGTGGGAAGGATGTGACATCTCAGTAAGAGCAAGTTCTACTGAATGAGATGAGAATATTCCAGTTCATCAGTCACTTCACTTAATGTCAGCTCTATAGTAGGGGTTTAATGTGAATACTGTAGCTGAAAGCCATTAGACTTTTCCCCTCATGCTAGCATCAACCACTTTTGGCAAGGCCTGTTAAATGGAATAACTTGCAGAGTGAGCCAGAAATAGGGCCTGGGGAACAGATTCTTCAGATCACAAATGTTAAACCATGGAGATGGATTGGTGACAATGAGGGTGGAGTAGAGAGAGAAGTTTCCACATACCATGTTTTCTCTCCCATCACCATCACAGATGTGGTCTACACCCCAACATATGTTTGCAATGAGTGTAGCCCAAGAGACATTCCAGATCATACTCAAGAGCTGAAACTTGAAAGAATCAGCTAAGTTTGAGATTAATCAAAGTGCACGGTAACCATGTGTGCTAAGTGTAATGGAGTTGCCCATGTTTAGATTCCGCCGGCAACGGATAGAGAGATATGAATGGCCCTGAGTAGTGCCTCTAATCTATAATTGGAGTCTCTCTTCAGCAGCTGCTGAAGGGCTCAGATCCCAGTTTACATTAGGTTTTCAACTGTGACTAGGGTATCAATTTAGGCACCTCAGGTATGCTTCCAAAGTTAGAGAGACAAAGCTTACTTTGGGGAACTCTTGGCTTTTGAAATAAGGTTCTTAAATAGTTCTTTGAATTTTATAGCTCCTCCCTTTCTTGCCCCTACCTCCACCTCTCTCCCCTCTACTACTGAAGTCAGATCCGAAGGGAGCCATTTTGGTTTACCAATTGTCACAGGAAGCTCCCTGAGCATAAAAGAAAACGCCTCTTCATTTAGCTAAATCTGAAGTATGTGAGGATAAATGGTTCCTGAAGAGTGAATACCACGTCAAGTCAGGTCAGAAGTAAGGCAGCTAAATGTTATTACACAAAAAATAAATTAAATACAGCAAGAGGCTCACTGTGGGCCGCAGAGTGTTCATACTGTATCTTACACAGTTCTAAAAATTGAACTTATATGTATATGCTTAATGGAGAGATTTTGGAAAAATAATTTTGTAAGTTTGATAGAATTGGACACATAATTTCTTTAAAATCCCTGAAAAGATATTACAGAAAAGCAGGAATACAAATATATGTACTAACACATTATTCTGGTAATATAAATTAATTTAGGGAGCACCCATTAGGAAAAAGAGATAATTTGTATAAATACATTGTTTTACTTATCACAATTGTTTGTGTACTAGATTTAAAAGACAGTTATACATTTACTGGGACATTTACTGGGACCTGGGATATAGGCTGAGGATTTTTGTAGTCCTGTAAATGAAGAGAGAGCAGAAAGATAGGAGAAACACACTTCAAATTTATATACCCAGTACTGAGACTTGAACTAAATACAGAGCAACAGCTCCCAAAGAGCCACAGCTCTCTCACATGGGAGCCTGATATCAGGCATGAGATATCTGATATCAGTATAGAAATGTTAGTTTGGAAATGACCCACCAACTTTTGGTTTACGTAGAATTTTTTTCCCAATGAAGTAAATGCAGTAACTAAATAAAAATCTGTGGAATGGGCTGAAAGTTGCAGGTCCGTATCTTATCAGCGTTTGCGCCTATGTTCAAATGATGAATTAGTTCTGGCAACTGAATTTAGAAATTTATAGCCTTAGTACTGTGAATCTATTTATTGCTGGTTTTATTTTTCTTCAATGGAGGAAAGGCTTGCAGCCAGGAAGGAAGCCTATAAATCTTAACATTAGAGAGAGGAAAGGGTAAGGTGTTTCACATAAACACAGAGGATAGACAAGAAATTATGGTTTTTTAGAGACGAAGGGCAATGTGTGACAGATTTCTTTTGAAGAAATTTGGTTACTGAAAAATAGAAAAAAATCTGCAGATACATCCCCTTCATTCTTTTCATTCCAGATTTTATTAATTTTCACAAAAAAGTTGTAGGCATTTCAACAAGAAATAAAAACATTGCTTCTTTTAAATGAACAAGTGAATGCAGATTATTGCCAGAAAGAGAAGAAATCACAAAAGAAAGCAAGCCTGTTTATCTCTTTGGAAGACTATATAACCTTTGAGTTTTTCTGAGATGAGAAGAGTTTGGGAGTCACCTCACCTTTAGATGAGCAATCTGACCCAAACAGTTGCTTGCCACTCTCCAGTATGGATGACATGTGGGAAATGCACAGTCCCCATGGGGAAACAGCCAAGTAGAACAGTATGTGGCACAAGGCTGCTGAAGGGGTGATGGGAGCAGCACTTTAAATGATAAAAAAACCTGGCATCAGTTGAAAGTAGTCTGTAGAGCTCCAACCTGGATGAGAAAGCACAAGAAGCGGCAGCAGATATTTAACTCTTCTCATAAAACTTTCCATTGGCTATTTGCAGTGATTCCTCCTATCCCCGGATGAGATGAACAAAATCGCCTAATTAAGTCCACATCTTTGGATGTCCCAATTAAAACAGCTTCTCATCTCCTCTTGCTGAGAGGCACCCTGCATTCTGTGATTGAAGCTGGTGGCAGCATTTAATATAATATGCCGAGAGCTTATGGCTAAAGTTTGAAGCTCAGAAAATCTCTCCCATGCTGTTGCATTTCGGATGGAGCTGGTAAGCAGCAGGCTCTAGAAGGAACACGGGTACTTTAGTTTGAAATGAGACATTGAGGAATTCATACACACTCTAGTAACAGTAGGTGATGACAAGAAGCACTCGAGGGTAATAGGGGCTGGCAGTAGCTTCAGAAGAGGATTGCCTCTTACCTTGGCAAGCAGAAAGGAAACTCCCTCCTCCTCCTCTTTCCCTTAAACAAAAATAACCCCCCTTGGAGCATTTTGGAAAGGAGTATTACTGTACTAAGATGACAAGGCGGTCTGCCACATGGGTGTGAGGAACTGGTTCCCAGAAATAAATCCTCATACACACAGATCACAGGAACTCGAGCCCTTTTCATATCAAAGCAACTTCCTTAAAGGCCTTCAAAATTCATTCTCCTTTCCAAGACCTAATGAAGTTGGAGACCTTCAGGGAAAGAGAAAAGAGAGATTCCTGCCAAAGCACCCCACTCCCTGGATTTTTAAGAGATCAGAATGTTCCAAGTTGATAGTTCTGCAACTAACATACAGCACCACTGCCTCCACATTCCTTTTACAAGTCCCTAGTTTGAGAAGGGTTGAGGACAGGGGGATGTGAGGAAGGGAGAAAAACTTCTGAAAGAAGAAACACTGCTAAAAGACAATGCAATGACGTTTTAAAAACCAGAACACTCATTTATCTGGAAATATCATTGTACCATTGGAATAAGACAAGATCAAATACATCTGTGAGCATGACTAGCATGACTCTTGATTTCCAAGGAGTAGAATCAGCGCTTTGATACGTTGTGTGACTCATAAAAGAACAGTTTTGGGTCCCAACTGTAGGACAATGGTGACAGCAAGATCAGCAGCTGATGACTCTATAGCACCCCATCTAAGCTGTTCTGGTGCAATTTCCACACAAAGGTCAGATCAGCTTGTGGCTGAGGTGAAACCTCAGATCACAACAAGCTTCACTCTGGTGAGTATTTCATGGGAATCATGTAGGAGCAGGCAGGAAGGACTCTTTAATGGTTAAACATAAGAGGAGAAATGTGTGGGATTCTAGGATGAGGTGCTAAGAGTGCAGCACTCAGTTGAGATCCTGGTGGTTCTGGAAATGAATACCATGAAGTTTATTCAAAGAGAATTTTTCAGACATTGAGACTCATGTCAACACAAAGAATATACTGAAGGTCTCATGGGGACTGTAGATTGCCTGCCATCTTTTCTCTCAAGGGTAGTGCTACTGGTCCAAGTCTGCATATGAACACTGTCTATCCTACAGAGCTCACTGGTAAGTCCATCACGAATAACCATTCTTTCCTGATTTTAGTTTTAAACCTAGTCTAGTGGCCACTTCCCACATTAAGTCTTTCTCTTAATACTACAAACCCTGAACAGATCACCAAAACCTCTTTTAGTCCCCAGCTTTCCTGAATGCTGCCCAACCCTAGCCTCACCTCAAGCTGTCCTGACTGGGACTTAAATGTCCATTTGCCCCTCTTGGAACCAGGTCTTATTCTTGGCCTGTAGGGCAAGGCAGGACAGAACAATAAATCTTAATCTCAGATCAAATCCTGGCCTTAGCTCTGGTGGCAAGACACCAAGCAGTTCTGTTTAGGGTCCCGTCGCCTGTGCTGAGCTTCAAAGCAGCTGTTTGCTCTGTGCTCTCACTAAAAGACAGAGTTAGGAATAAAATTACTCAACATTAAGTTGCATTCACAGACACATCTCAAAGGGTAGACATCAGCAACATCCTAGGAACTACCACCGCTTTGAGACCATTGGGCTTTAGCAGACCGCTGTTTAGACTAGCATTAGGAGGTAGTAATAAACAGCTTTTACTGCAATAGCAGAAGGCTTGCAGGCATAATGAGGATGTTGTGGCAAAGACCAAGTGACTCCTGCCGAGATTGCAAGGAGGCCTGTTTCAGTGCTAAGTGAACTCTAGGGTTCAGCTTGGATTTATACCTCTTTTTCCAAAATATAAGCATCAAAGAGTTTCAGTCTGTCTCTTGCTTGTAGGTTTCCAAAAGTAAGCTGTGACTGCATGCCAGAAAGCTCCTCCAAGCCGCGATTACTTTTCAGGGACACAGTGCCTCAGCAGCCTTCTATAAAAGTTAGAATTAAGGATAAGAAGTAGCTAGGAGCTCCTTTTGTTGATGAATCCCAGAAATTTGCACAAGTGACAAGAACTGTTGCAGCTAGGGCTCCTGGGTTTGTGCTTTATTTGTGGCTGAACCTGCAACATCAAACTATCTTGAACACTGGAGGTATAGCTGGGGTTAGGCTTTGCTTTTGGAGAAGAAGTACAGGCCATGACAAGTTCTTATTATGCTCACAAGGCTTGCAGAAGCAGAACAAGAAAACAGCAGCATTCGAGGGTACATTTAGAAGATAGAGGGTCTCAGCAATCAGGGTGCAGTGTCAGGGTTTGCAAGAAGAATGAGGAGAATGTGAGTTGGTTTTACATACTAAGAGACTTCCACGGATAGTTTAAAGAGCTGCATTCAGTAGGATCCTATAGCTTGCAGTTACTTCACTGACACCATGCTGTGACACAGCCTATGCTTACGAAGGAATCAGACTGAACTTTCACCTCCCCTGACCAAGTAACAAAGTACTGGTAGCAGGTTGACCACAGCTGCTGGTTATTCTGGGCACAGCCCTGAAGAATTGCTGTACCATGGGTGCTGACATTACAGTCAAAGGTTGTTCTAGGACCCTGTACCCAACTGGCACCAGAATATTTTATATATACTCTCTAGACCTAAGGCAGTCAATAGGTTGGCCTTCTCAACCCATTCCACCCCAAACTAAAACATTGTTTCTTTTTCTGGTGTTACAGTTTTTTAGAATTCAGCAGTAAGAGGTGTTTTTCAATCTATCCCATCCCAAAGTTAATCCTAAATTTAGCCACATATTAGTAAGAATTTCCAGTACCAGTTTTCCTATACTAGAACCTCCTTGCACAGCTACTCATTCTTCATTCTGAACTCATGTCTCATTTAGTTCCCATAAAGAAGAAGTTACTGAAGCCATATAATCCTATCAACACCAGCCTTCATCCATTCCTGAGGACTGGGCAAACTCTAGCTTCAGCGTTTCTTTCCCCAACCCTCACTGTACTTGTAACTAACTCCACCAAAAAAAAAAAAAAAATAAAAAGCTGGCTGTTAGACTTTGCACCCCTTTGCACCCATACTTTTCATTCATCACTGTACAGTGTGCTCTTCAAATATTCCCTGCCCAGATTTTGGATAACCCTAAACCTGACACAGCATGCCGGGCAGCTCCCCTCAGCATGTCTGACACCAGTGTTAGCTAGTCAGGCTTAGGCTCAATAACACAAATATACTTCCCACCCCCACTCCCATATTATCAAGATATTCTCTGCTTCTGTCACCAGTTAGTCCATTATAAACAGGTGAGCTTTACAGTTTTAACAAGCTTTTATTTGTCCTTGCATGGATCCCAACCATAATCTTTTCTTTCCACTGAGGTAGGTTTTGCTTTTCTGATAGAATCTGACAACAGCAGCTGTAAGTATGGCAAGCCTTCCAGAATCCTGAAACATGCCATATTCTGGTATGGCATACCGTCTGGTCCGGGGTTCTTATCCTTATGTGAAACATCTCTGCATATTAAAATCCAATTACATTCCTCAACTGTAGTCCTCTCCCTTCAAACAATGGTTAGCTAGTTTTAATGGTGAATTCTAGCATGCCCATACACACAAGAGTACAGGCAGGCAGAGATTGCTGCATTAAGGACAGAGTTGGGATTGCGTTGACATGGTGCAGAACTGCTGGCAGTACTGCAAAGTTCTTACAAAGTTCTTACAAAGTTCTGATGGCACTAACAGGAGCACATGAAAAAAGCTCTCTCAGCTGAGGAGAATGAAGGGTTGAGTGGAAGCAGTTATCCTAGAGATTTCACCATTAAGACAGGAGCTAGCAGACTACCCTTTTCTACCAAGCTGATTTCACAGTAGAGACAAAGAGACTGCCTCTTCGTATACTTCTGCTTTACTCTCATCTTTGCTACTGGAGCATAGGAGTCCTCAGCATGGCCTGCAATATATTCAAGAAGAGAAGAGGAGAGAAGACCTCATTACCATTTTGCTGCCTATTAAAGAGTGAGACAATCTAGCTGTGGTAAAAAATAAATAGCTGCATGCAATTATGAGAATCGCCAGACACCTCATTTTATGCTGGGCAAGACTACTGCCTAATAGGAAGACAACGTAACCCTGCTGTTGCCTTGCTCAGATGAGAGATGGCCTTGAGCTAATTAGCTTCCACTATAGCCAGGCATGAAATTGCCAACTTTAGGATAGACATCTGATCAGCAAAGTGCTCTCTGCACCTTCTCATCACATAAAAGCTGGTTTAACCAGCTTTGTTACTACTCTAACAAAGTGCAATCTCCTTACTAATGACCACTGGGATACTGAGGGAAATTTAAAAGAAAACAAGAGAGTGTTCCCAAATCCCAGACACAGCTCTGCTGTGTCCTGTTAGGACATTTTCCCACTTCTGCTCACAGCTCACCAGTGGGAGGGGATTCTTTGCAACCAAGAGCCTGCAACCCACAGCATTCTGCAGCCAAAATTTCTCATCAAGTTTTGGCACTTTACTAGACCAAGTAGAAGTTGCTGGGGACTTCAGGAAGAGCCAGCAAGCATGAGAAAGAACATTCAACCTGGGTGTTACAGGAGACAGAAGATTGTTTTCATAACATCTGTGGTGAGATTGTATAAAGCAATAGACAGACTGCCAATACTTGGAAGTACTCAAAAGGCAATTCCGGCAACCTAGCAGATTGTTTTATAAACAATTGGTTTCAAACTGATCCTGAGATTAATGGGAAAGGCAGCAGAGTCGCTTAAGGATAAAGGTGCTGTGATTTCCCTATTCCCTGCTGACTACTTGCACAACAGCAGCCATACACCAGAGCACTACCGCTCAGGCGCAGAAGTTGTCCCTCTCACACTGCCGGTGAGAACCGACATGGCCAAACCTTGACAGCTGAAATACAGCTGCCAGCCACCCTGCCTGTCTTGTGGTCCCAGTTTCCTGAGAGCAGCTCTTCCAGAGAAATCTGCCTCTCATGTCCCCTCCAGCGCTGACTGCAGTTTGTCCCACTGCCCTTCGCGGCCAGACCGCAGCTTGACATTTCCTCAGCAAACCAACCCGCCCGGCCACGCTGGCTGGTTCCTCAGGGCAGCAGCTGACTCATGGGTGCTACTCTGCGGGGGTCCATTCCTGAGGCTTCTCCGGGCACACCAACCTCGCAGGTGGGACCTGCTCCTGCACCCTGCTCCCACCATGTCCATGGCATCTTGCAGAATAGGGAAATGAGGCCTTGGCACTACCATGCTCATCCTTTGCTGCCTTGAGGAGGCAAGCGGCTTCCAGATGCGCTGACTCCACCACCAGACAGCTCCTGCTTGGCTTACAGCCAGGAATGGCCCTGAGGTGGTGGCCTCACCATTGCCTTACACACTGCCCTGGGGCATAAACTAGGTTTCCAGTAAGAACACAAACTACAGCTAAGCCCCTTTCTAAATAGTCATTCAGATTTGCTAGGGCAAATGGCTATGGCTAAATACCTGGAAATGGATCCCTACCACGTTCCCACCCTGCTTATTGCTGGGGTCTGCCCTCTGCTCTGGCTTCCTCTTGTCAGGGCAAACCCCATGCCGCCTCCATCTGTCCCAGACCATTGCTGCTCCCCACCTTCCGGAAGCTTCCATGCTGCCCTGGCTCGGCTTCCACGCTCCCTCACTTCCACAGGCTTGTACAGATCTGGCACTGGTGCACTTCCACTTCAAAACAAAACAAGAAAAACAAACAAACAACCAAAAAACCAAACCTTATAAATCTGTATTGATGAAATACTGTTGTCAGAATGTCAGACAGACATGCAAGTTGCTGGGATATTGCTTTTCAGAGGCACTGAAGCACAGTCACGTTGTCGGCTGACAATACAGTTGTACCGTTTACTAATTTAACATGCTGCTTGGAGAAGTTACTTCTAGGGGCACTAAAAAAAAAAGCAAACCAAAACAACCAAACCCAACAACAAAAACAGCAGCAGTGACACGCCACCATGATTTTTGTGCATTTCAATTTCCACCATAATATTGAAGTATCACCTGTTTTAGGTTTGATTTCATCACGGAGTTCCCTTTCCTCTCACCCTCCGCAGCAGAGCAAACATCCAGTTAAACATTTGCTATGGGAACAACGCCTGGTACTCAGATGAACAGTGCCACAAGCTGCTAGGATTACCTCAGGTAGGATTTCACATCAGGGCAGGATTTCACTTCAGGCTGGGATTTCCCAGGTATTTCCATGGTTTTAAAATTTTAACACTGCTGTCTTCCAAACTCCACGCGCCGACTACACAGTGTACCGTTTTAAAAATAACTTCCCCAAGCAGAAGTTGCATCTATCTCTGTTTATTTACTAGCTCTCAATGGACTTTATCCCCCCATTATCTTTTCCAGTCCTCCTTTGAACATACGCAAAGGTTTAGCAGCAGTGCCATCATTTCGCAGTGTCTCCACCAGTCTCTCCCCCCCTCACAGCACACACAGAGGCACGTTAGCTTTCCACCAGGCAGCACCATGAAATCGGTAACACCTGCTGCCACGCAGCACTGTACTCTGTTCCCAGGTGACCACATAGAGCGTATTAGTTTTGAGGAAAGGGCGCCCACTGGTTTCTTCAGGCAGCCTCTCTCATGCACCATGTGGAGCCCACCCTCACTGCTGCTCTGCCCTGCTTAAGCCTGGCTGAGTTCTGCAGCTCTGAAGAATTGCCCACGGGGGTCTAGAGGAGCCGCTCCAAAATACAAAGTGCTCAGGTGTTGGTCTCTTCTCCCAAGTAACAGGACAAGAGAAAACGGCCTCAAGTTGCGCCAGGGAAGGTTTAGATTGGATAGTAGGAAAAATTTCTTCACTGAAAGGATTGTCAAGCATTGGAACAGGCTGCCCAGGGAAGTGGTGGAGTCACCATCCCTGGAGGTATTTAAAAGATGGGTAGATGTGGCATCTAGGGACGTAGGTTAGTGGTGGACTTGGCAGCGTTAGGTTTATTGTTGGACTTGATGATTTTAAAGGTCTTTTTCAACTTAAATGATTTTATGATTCTAAGTGGTGTGTCAAAATGGACCCGGTTTGCACATTTGTTAGAGACATCTTTCCTTGAAGGGGAAGTAGCAGGCACTCCCTAATTTAATTCCACCCAGCTTAGGGGCAACAGTGGTATCTTGGTTTGTCCGGGGGGTGCGTGTGTCCCTTTTTTTTTCTTCAACCCCCAGAGCTTAAGAAATGCAGATTTCAGGGCAAAAAAAAAAAAATAATTATTCTTTCTCTCAGAGGCAGCCAATAGTTTTGACTATTCACAGGGAAAAAAAAATAATAAAATGTACCTATCTCCACAGTCTATCCCACTTCAGAAGACCACCCTGTTATTAGGTCACATATTTAGAATGTTTTTATAATCCTATTTTGTCCAATTCTAGGTCTTTTACATAATGTTTACTATGAGGCAACTACTAAGAAAGCAGAAGAAACCCCTCCATCAGAAGCTATCCAACTATATTCAGTCCTGTTAAAGCAGAAGAAAAAAAAAAATCCATAAACAAAACACAGTTTATTTTATTGGAACCTACACCCTCTCTAGGGAAAAACTGTTTTGCCAAAAGAATTCCCAACCAGTGCTAACCAGACTTAATTACAACATGGTATTAAAAGTACAACTTCTTTTCAAATACTTAAGAGCACTGTGAAGCAACCTCTGCCAAAAATAAAGGTCTGCTCTCTGCTGTGTTATTGTTGCAGGCTCTCTGCAGACACCACTGCATGAGTTATACTATTCTGACATCATTTTGCAAGTTCAGTGCCCAAAGCACATGCCTATACCATAACATGGTCTTGACAGGACCTCACATTTCCACCCTAGTAAATCCTAAATAGTTTCCAGAAGCGCTATGTAGAAAATACCCAGGAAGCATGCTGGGTAAGCAATTCAGATGATCACATGCTCTGGGATTCTTGCTGCCTCTGAAGAGCTTCCATATGTCCAGTCTGTAACTCTAAGCAGGGCAAAAAAGAAAAAGTTAGTCTCACGCATATTGCTCTGACCTCTAGCACTGTCACAACTGTTGTTTTGGAGTTAGTTACCTGATGCCAGGGTGGCCAGCTCCAGAAAGAACTGCAGATCGAGAACTTCCAGGGAAAAATGCTTGGACAAGAAGAGACAACATGGAGAAGGCTTAGGGTTCTGAACAGCAGGTAATGCTGGCAAGTTGCACGATGGACAAAGTCTGCAACTATGGCATGACACAGTGAGGATCTGGAGTCCTGTGGGATGTCTAGATCTGATACAGGTCTGGAGCAGCGGCAGGATGGCCTCACATACATGTAAACCACTAGTTCTTAATCTGGTGAACACTCACAGAACAAAGAGCAGTATCAAGATAACCCCCAAGCTGCTGTCATTGCTCAAAGCAACATTGTCAAGGAATGGGAATTACTAACATCTGGAGCCTATATAGGATGGAAGGGAAATGCTCTCTAGTTTCCTAGAGATGGGGCCTGTTGTGGTTACAGAAGTAGGTTTCTGTACTTCCTTCTTAACTCTGGATCGCTGTAGACAGACAAGTCACAACATGATGCTGTTCATCTGTGAGAGAGGTGTAGGAAAGAAGACACCAGATGGAAATTTAATTCAAGTTGTGCAAGTACCATCCTTGGGGGCTAAAAGAAGATTTTCCCTCTCCAATTCCATGCCTCTTAGAGCATCCACATACTACTTGGAGCCTTATTCTCCTCTTAAACCCCTGTTTTACATGGGGTAATATTTTTGCCTGGAGAACTAAGAATACCTTTTCTCCAGAGACAGGGCATCCAATATTCCCCTAATCCCTCCCCACAAAAGCCAAACAGCACACACACCCCCCAGCCAATTGTATTATTTGGAGCTTAGAAAAGTGAAACCAGAAAATTCATACCTACGAGAAGTAAGAATGTATGGCTAGGGTTACACAAACTACTTAGAAGGTTATTTCCCACGTTTGGCAGAAGAGATTCTTGCCACAAGGCAAGAAATTGCTTGTGCTCTACCAGCACATGCCTGCTAGAAACAGCCTATAATGACTAAAGCACACTTAGTAGCTTTACTAGCAACATTTTACTAATAGCTTTGGTTCACTAATAGCATAGTTTTTGCTAGGGACCTTTTGCCAGCTTACAAGTATTTGAAGACTTCAACGTTAATAGATTTTACACTGACAAGTTTCTAGTGACAACCTGGCTTAAGATGTCATTCAGAAACCCTGGCTGCTAACTGAGGTTTATTCCTTGTAATAAAAGGCCAAGGCTAGAGCCAAGTCTCAGAAGCTAATGGGTTAGAGCCAGACCATGAATAATTGAGGCTATGTTCTCCATTTATGGCATTGAGTGGCAGCAACTGGCTGTTAAAATGCATTTGTGAGAATCCCAGGGTCCTCAGGCTTTTCAGCAACAAGCTCCTGTGGCTGCTGTTCCTCACCTTCCCCAAGCGAGTCATGGAGTCTGACACCACCACTTGCAGTCTGTCCTCCGGCAGCCAGAAATGAGACATTTTCTGAAGTCTACCAAATTCAGCCTCAATTCCTGAGCAAAGCTGGCAGGGACCAGCCACACTACCACACATGGGAGAGTTACAGAGGAAAGAACAGCTGCTCCATGTACATGTTACATTTGAGTACATGCCATGCAGAAACTATCACAGAAAGCTGGATGCATTGTAACCTAGAGGCTTACCCACACCCACTCTAATAAACACAATTCCTCTTCCCCTTTCAGAAGGAAGAAACACCTCATGGGAAGAATTATAGCAGCTTCTGAGTTCCTCATGATCACATAGAACGAGGAATGTCACCAGTGCATTACTAGGGGCCTTGCTTAAAGCCACAGGGAGGTCACAGCTCTACTCTTGCAATATTAATTATTGGCCTGGGACAGTCATATAGCAGCTTATTGGTTACGCACAAAATGCTTCCATATGCTAAGCTACTGCAGAGGCTGGCGCTGTGGGTTTTGCTAGACAAACATTGTAGCTCCCAAGAAGTCCGCATGCTATTCTGATTTCTAGTTCCAGCAGCAAACCTTTACCTCTGAAGATGAGCTGGGAGCCTGGCCCAAGGAGCAGCAGCAGGTTTCTTGCTCTCTGAAGGTCTCAGGCCTTTCTTCCTGGAATCCTTTTTTAGAACAGGATTATAAGCATAAAATACCACCTCATTCCCTCCCAGATGGACCACACAAAAGAACTGAGGATGGGGGGAAACAGGGAAGAGATGGGAACAAGGAAAGAGGCAGCAGGAGAAGCTCCACGTGCCACCTTCAACTTCCAGAGCTACTTAGGGGAGAAGCCTGAGTAGCAAGCAGAACCCATATACAGTAGTGGAAGACATGCAACAAAATATCCAACTGTGTACTGCTCCAAGAAATAGAAGGGAAAATTACCCCTAAAAATGCCAAGCATGCAGCACAAATCGTTTACAAGGAGAAAACATTTGTAATTACAAGTTATTTTAGCTACCCTGCTGCCAGGGGTAACTAGGAGCAGAAGGAAGTGATCAGTGTCATCATCTCACCCCCCAGGGACCAGCTGATGCAGCTGATCATGAGCACCCGGGCTGCGTTTTCTTGGTGGAACACCTCCCTCCAGTGGCCAAAGGCAAGTGGTTTCCACAGGGCAGGGCCAGTTGGGGACCCAAGCTGCAGACAAGTATCAGTCCTCACTTTCCCTGTTTTCTCCTTCCAACTCCACATCAGGCTGAAGGAGAGCGAGCAGTGCCTTTCCCCACCTAGCAGCCATCTGGTCAGGTCTGGCAGCTTTGCCATGAAGCGTAGCCCTGTAAACCATGAGGCCCTGGGAAAGCATTGCCACCTGATTAAAGCAGGGTGCTCTGGGAAACCAGCCAGAAAGGGGGGAGATCCCATATGACCAAGAACCAAGCTCTCCTCAAGCTCAGCCCAGGACAGCCTAAAGGAACAAGCTGTACTCAGATCAGACAGAATATTGCACCCTGTTGTGGATCCAGGATTCATTTGAGCACCTCTTGCTCTGTACTCAGCTGGTCAGGGTAACTGAACTCTTACCTTTAGACCAGTTGCCACCAGTGTTTGCTGGTAGCACCCCCGTACCTTCTTCTCTGCAAACTTCACTCTGTTTCTTCAAATATGTATGAGGACTTAGGTCATGCTTATTACTTCATAAAACAACAGCTCCAGACTCCATTACTGCACTAACATAGGCACCTCTAAGGACAGCCATTTTAAATGGCCAGAAACACCACCATGGAGCAGGACCTGAAGGAATTCTGAGACGCAGCTCACATCCACTTCTCAGCTGCTTAGCTGAGGGAAGCAAGAGGATCATACAGTTGCTCTATCAACTTCTCAAGAGTTTTTTCGAACAGTGAAGCCCAGTGTGCGGTGACATAACCTACAAAACCAGCTATCTCCAATCTCTTCCTCCTCACAGTGGCTGGGCAGGGGCTGAGAAAACTTTTTTTAAAATAGCAGCCTGGAGGCAGGAGCCTACTGACGGTGAGTAGGAAGAGGAAAAAATGATAAAGCTAAGATAGTAAAAGCTGTATGCACTGTAGGCATAGCAGCAAGCTCATGTTTTGCCAGAGTTAGTCCCTGAGGCTTGACTTCATACAGTGTGGACTGTATAGATTTGAAGTGACGTCTTAAAATACAGAGATCACTTACCTTGGGAGACAGCAGGTAATTCAAAGGAACTACCATTCAGCCAGCTCACATACTGCCTAAAACATGGCAAAGTTTACTCTAGAATATAGCCTAGGAAAATTGTCACCTTCCTCTGCTGGGCAGTATCTTCACAGCCCACACTGATCTCACACAGGGGCCTCAGAACAGCTTTTGACAGGCCCTTTGCTACCTTGAACAAACGACGTGTCAGTGATTTTGCACATAAGCAGAAGGGGGTGGTGAGGAAGCAAGGGAAACCACTGCAGGGCACAAGTTGTAGGCAGAGATCTATTTTTTTAGCAAAGTCTTTATTACAGAAATATTCACCCTCTAGACTTTTATATCTGTACATGCATTTCTTCCAGTAGGAAGATATTGCTAAAAACAGACAAAAACCAAGAAGGAAACCCAGCATGGGCTCCTTTTTACTTGCTGCTCAGCATTGGCATCTGCAACTGAACAAAAATCTTACAAATAAGAACACATTAGAGAATAGACTTTGTGCTACAAAAGCTAGCAAGCTTTACTGCTAAGAAGGGTGCCTTCTGCTATAGCAAAGGTCAGCTTGAAGGATCTGTGCAGGAGGGGGCAGGTGTCTCAAAACAGCAAAGCCTTATCAGACCTCCATAAAAAACAGTTGCCCAGTCATACCTACTCCAATCACTGCTGTGTCCAGAGAGAAGGACAGAGCAGAGACCCACTACTGCGGCCCCAGTCCCCTCCACAAGCTTTTCTTCCCAGAAGGAAAACTGAGTAGGTAGCAAAGCCATCCCTTTGAACTACGACTAGGGTTATTCCTACCAACCCCACCCCAACAAGAGACAGGCCTGCGACCACCTCTGTAAGGTCAAGGTTCTCTCACCAAGTACCTTGTATCAGGTCTCAGGCAAGGACCGTCCACTTCCCTCTCATACAGCTTCCTGCCGTCCGGGTGATTGCACACATGTGCAGCTGCAGGAAATCTGTCTCGCTCAAGCCACCTCCAAGACTGAGGATTTGCACTCGGCTCCCGTATTTAAGAAGTTGGGCCAGTTTTTCACATACATTTCCTACTTTCCTACTTTCTTCTGCTCTACACCACTCTTTGCTGCAGGCCTCTGGCTGAATAGAGCGAACAGCCCAGCCATTAAATGCAGACACCACCCAGCCTGTGTGATTGCAGAACCAGCTACTCGTCCACTGCAGTGTTCACACTCGGGAGAGCGCTCAGGATGCAGCCATATCTGCAGACTGCAGTGGAGTCAGCAGACTGGACAACTGAAATAAAAGCAACTTATCCTCACATCCAAACTACAGAACCTAAACTGGACTCTAGTAGCAGTGACATCTCTAATGTACAGCATCAGCAATCCAGTCACATCCTTCCATATTCATAATTAAAACCCACAGCTAAAAATTTTATGTTCATAAAGGGGGAAGGGGAATAATGAAGTTGATCATAACCTCTATAAAATTTGGCAACCCAAGAATGCAACCAGCAGAGCCAGCCTGGGGCTGAGTCCACACTACGCCACAGTCTCTGGAGTGCCTTCAAGCTGACAGGAACTAGCAAAGTAGTCCTAGGGGGAGAGGAAATGGTAAAGAGGCAAGTGGGAGAAACATGTTAAGTGTCAAATCCAGACCCAAGGGACCCATTCCAGAAGCAGCTGAGCACCACCACCACAGTCTGCCAGGCCACACTAGGAATAGGTAGGTTTGTCTCCCTCCCCGTGGCTTTTCATGACGCTCGAAGGGAAGAGCTCCACTGAAGGCAAGGCACAGCTGACTCCAGAAGCAGGAGAAGCTAGTATGAGGGTAGCACTTGACATTTCAGATGAGAGCCTAAGCTGGAAGATGCATAGTAGGAGCCGAATGATGTTAACTGCAAGGGAGGAGAAGGCCTATAAAGCACAACTAGTTACCACCACAAGTCAGTGAAGCAGGTGAAACTACCAAAGCACTGGAATCTCAACAGCAATCCTGGCTCATGGGACAAAGAGATGGGACTTCTGGGGGTAGGGGAAAAGATGTGTGGGAGGAGAACGAGGTGGGAGAGGAGGAGTTGTATGTTGGGCCCAGTGGGTTACAGAATGAAGATATGAATAGTATTGTTTAATATGGAGCAGGCAGCGAAAGAACTTGTCCCCTCAGGTGAATCGGTGTCTCATGTGATACGAGACAGTTAAGTTCTGCTTCTTGAAGTAGAAATAATCCAGAGGCAGGATGGAGGTGGCCCAAGGGCCCTATTGCCAGAAGATCAGGCTGTATTGCAGCTCTAACAGTTCTTAGCAGAGTGGTATCAGAAATGGGATGTCACAGGAACGGTCAATGGTTGGACAGTCTGGGTATGAGGCAGGAATGTTCTGTTTGCTCCTTGCTCTGTGGTGCCATAGCTCCGGAGTCAGCCAATTCAAGATTTGGGCACTTTGGTGTAGTCTTCACTGTGTATGTTCTTGCAGAGAGAAATGGACAGTATCATCCCCAGCAGCTGGAATAAATAATGAAGAATGCAAACAAAATCAGCAATGAGACAGATAATAAGACAGGAAGAAAGGACAGTACAGGGGAACAGAATCCAGTGGTCTCCTTTTAATGACACCACACAGGTGAATAGAATTGGTCCCCAATGCAAGGAAAATGCAGTAATCAGGATGACAAAAGCGTTTTGTTGTAAAAAGATGTGCTTTCATCTGGAATCTATGTTATAGGCTTTTTAAGGCAACAACTGGGATCTCACTAGAGGAATGTTGCTTGTCTCATTCTTCATTGGTCACGCATACAGTGAATTGCCAAGCATCAGATACAGCAGCTGGAGCCACAAGTAAACAGGGCTTTGTTCAATTTTTAATCCTACAAATGAAAGCAGCAGTTCAAAGCTCCAGGTAGACACAACCAAGAGCTAGAAGTGCACTGCCATTAAGCCAGATGTCTAGTACTTGAAAAAATAGCTTTACCTTTAAAAGAGTCTGCATGGTAAGACAGTATAGGTTCACAGCAGGGAGTGACTTACCTCTATAACAGCAACACCAGTGCAGACCCCAAGAATGACACCAAGGTTGTCCTTCAACCACTTCTCTACACCATCCATGCATCCCTATGGAGGAAATATGGTCACAAGGGAAAGAAGCATGAATCTAAGTATCTCGAGACTGAAAATCCATAACACATCTCCTTGTGCATGCAGAGATTATCCCAGTTACATGCTATACCAAGTTTCACAGTAGCTTTAGCAGAAAACGGGAGGATCTCTGTCCCCACTTGCTCGCATTTCTACAGGCACTTCAATCAATACTGATGTGAGAGAAGTGCTCTAAACAACTCCCAGAGGAACAAAGACAAGGTGACTTCAGTGGAAGCTTCACAGGGTCCAGACATACCCACTCACCTGCTCATGAACAGGCCAGTCAGCATACGTCGCAGTGCCATTGACAGGGTCATCCAGATTACAGAAACCGCTATCTACATGCAAGTCCTTGGAGCTATTGGAGCAGGAGCAGGGATACGCAGTCATGCTTTGGTTGATAAGAATCTCATTATTTTCCCAGTCCTTTGCTCCAGCCCAGCCACAGCAGGCGATCTAATAAGCAGAGAGAGATCATCATGGTCTTACTCTTTGCACTGGTAACATACCACACATGAAAACAAACAGGCAGCGGAGGCAGAAGTACACAGGAGCTCTCCACATAATAACAACAGTCAGGCCATACAGTTTGCTTGAATTAGTTACAATAGAACAGCATCCTGGTTACCAGATGATAACCTATCCATAAAGCCATCCAAAAGACAGCGGCATGATTTCTTACCAAAGAACACTTTACTAGCAAGATGAGTCAAAGGGCCACTTCTACCAGACTCTGGGCATAGTAGACTATAATATGCACAGGCCACCCATAAAGTTCTAGCACACCAGTAATGCTGGAATACAAAACCTTCACAAGCTTTACTGCACAAGGCCTAGATACTCAGATTTCAGCGTGCCATGCAGCTTGACATCAAGGCTACAGAGTGTAATTTTGGGTAGTTTTTGCAGACTAAATACTAGCAAACCTCATCTTATCTCCAGGTGACACTACTAAACAGAAGTAAAAGTGCAAAACAGATGTTGCTGGTGGGTCAGTTGGAGGAGGGCAGTTGTCCTGTGTGACACACTGGAGAGATTTTTTCCAGTCACTCCAGTTCCTAGTCAGCAGATCAATTTGGTGAGGGAAAAGCAAGGCAGGCAAGAGACTACCATGTTGACAAGACATCCTACATATTCAAAGACATCTCAAAAGGATTACTACCTAGTCTTCCACTAGCAATGTCACTTCCATAGGCTTAAATACTAAGACTTTATTTTTCTTGGAGTAGCACACTTTTTTTTTTTTTTTTGAGCAGACGTGAAGCAGGAATTTTTTGTTTTCTAGTTCCCAATTGCAAGGTATCACTGATCTGAGCTGCGGTCCCTGAGGACACCAGCAGCCACCGCATGATGGCATCAACATGCTGCCAAGCCCCAGCGAGTCAAGACGAGTTTGCACCCACCTGGCTGCAGTTGGGACTGGCTGGGAAGTGGGATGCGGAAAGTTTTCCATCCGAAGAAACATTTACATTCCTATACAGCCACGTGATAAAACTGCAGTAGCTGGAGGTGAAAGCACATAGGGAAGTCCAGGAAAGACTAAGATATTATCTTAATCATGGATCCCAGTGCTTGCACAGTGGTACAGAGCAGAAACGTGAGGTGGAAGTTTAGGGAAAATCCCCCTCTGCTCAGAAAGGAAATGTGATGTTTCAGTCTGACGTAACAGACATGAGAGCAGAGGTACAAACAGCTGAACACCCACACCAGGATGAGCATTTTGTTTCCGAACAAGTGTTGAAGACCCAGCCTCCAGAAGGAACTACCTCTGCCTCACAGAGGTTTAGACTTTAACTCAAAGACTGCTCTACAGAACACCCACACCCTTTCAAATGCTGACTCTAGTGTATGCGAGGAATCAGACTCCTAACAATTGACTTCTCCACGTCTACAAAACCACCTTCTTCTGTTCCTGCATAAAAGAAGGGCTCAAGCAGGATCCTCTCTCCACAGTAGACTCAGCCTTGTCTTGAGTTCACTAGCAAGGAGATGCAAATACAGTGATAAAACTTAAATAAATCATTCTCCCTCCAAGAAGGAGAAATACTGCAGGTCAGTGTTTTGCAGACTGAAGAACAGCCAGAAGAAAAATGCTATTACTTGTACTTACTACACACCAGTCCCATGCTGGGCATGTATTTAACCACAACAGCCAGCCAGCTCTCAAGCTTGTGGTTTGGCAGTAAACAGCTATCATGACTCCAGTGTGCCTGAACACTGACCTAGTTGCTCAAGCGCCGACCCTGATGCTAAAACAGAAACCATGGGTGGTTGGATGGCTTCCAAGAACGCCAACACTTGCAGAAGAGCCATCACAATAAACAAGCAACATGCACCAAGTAGTAAGGCAGGCAGTGCTGCTGACTTGCCTGGCAATAAGCTAGGGACTTTACTTGCTACAAAAATAGTACGCAAGTAACTTTCACATGCCTATTCTGGAGGCCCTGCAGACAGAGATAAGTGTTGGGGTGCCATTTGATAGGCCAGATACATTAGGCTATGCAGCCAATACTAGCTAGTCCTAACAGCCAGCATGGAGGAATGGTTCAGCGTCTTACCTAGCAATAGCAAGCAAAACAGTTCGCTAGTATGCAGGCACCAAACCTCACAGGCAATTTTGTAGATCAGCCAGATCGATGTGCTACAGTATTGCCTCTTGCAGTATCTGTTTCCCTGTCCTCAGGCTAATTTTAAAAGCCATTTACTACACCGACAAATAGCATCATCTGCTTCTTGCTACCCCCCATGACTCACCTGTGTTTGCACATAGTCCCATGCAACTTGTAAGTTCCTCTCATCAACATTCAAAGGGTCATAATTCTTAATCAAATTTCCAACTACATGGGACAACTCTTCTTTCAGCTGGCAAGGAGAAAAAGGCAGGAGAGTTACATTATTTAATTCCTTGTAGCCTCTTCTTTGGGGCTTAGGGTACATAACACCCCTCCCTAATACCTGTGTTAATCCTGCTGTGGGCCCACCTTCCCCACAGTGGAGAAAAACAGGGGCTCATCACTGTCATGTGTGAAAATATTTTGCTTTGCTCTAGCTTCAGTGAATGAAGCTAGAGCGCAGAGACAAACTGCAGATAGAGATTACAAGCATTGCAAAAAAAGCCAGCAGAATGGGCAGTAGCTTCTGCTTAGACCTTCCCCAAAGGATCTGAATGAAACAGTAATAGGTGCTCAGGCTATCACACTCCCACCATACAGCTATTTTTAAGTTACAGCAGAAAGACAGATAGAACCATGACTAAAATCGTTGAAAATGAGCATTTAATTGGCACACAAAGCAATACTTAAAGGAAAGAAAGCAACCAGGCAGTGACAAATCCCCCAGACTGACCTTCAAATACCCTGCTCTGCAGTCTCGTCTATGGTGTTGAGAAAGAGCAATAAATATGATCAACAGGATGAAATACAGTATGGGTTTACCAAGCTAAAGTCCCACTGTGATGACCAGGTAGCATTTCTTGCTAAGAAGTTTTTTTCCAGGCAGTAGTAAACACAAAAAATCCACCCTAGCTTTCAAAGTTGCATGCCCAGTTGCTGTGTAAAAGTTATTCTAGAGAAAACAAGTTAATTCTAGGTTCCCATTTTCTCCACCAGTCAGTTTCTTCTCAAGCTTATTAAGCAGATGGCAGACTGCTACTCAGATTCCTCAGAAGGTGAGGCTTGGAATAAATTCCTTTGCTTACGAGTACAACATTATGCTTGTTACAGTGTTGATGGGAAGCACGTTTGGTACACAGAGAAGTTCAGACATCAGACCAAGCAATCATGCATCCCCTTATGATCAGCATAGAAAGGGAAATAAATTTAACTCACAAGAAACCAAAGTTGTGGAGTCCTGGACAAGTAAGTGTTACAATGTTTGGGGGACAGCTGGAAATCTACCACAGAAAAACATGGGGTTTTTCAAACAAACAAAAAACCCTGTAGGTTCCAGTGGTCCAGAGTCAGAGAACAGAAACAGTCTTAGTATGCATCGGGAAAATTCTTCCAGGAGAGACAGGAAAACAGTAAAACAATTGTACAAAGCACAAACTATATCTCTTCAGAAGTGTTATATGCAGCTTTGGTCACTCAAAAAAAGCTAAGTGCAAAAAGTAACAAGTATGGATAAGGTGATATATACAGTCTCAACCTTGAAGGTAGCAGCTTTGCTATGCAATGCAACAGCCAAAGTATAAGCACTTCTCAGAAAGTCCTTACCCAGGCACAAAGAAGGGCTACAAACCTAATGAGCAATAAGAAAACAGAACTGTGTATGGTTATCCTGCTAAGGCACAGGCTGAACAACTGCTGCCTGCCCCAGACAAGACAGAGGTGAAAGATTAAGTGCAAGCTGAAGGACAACACTGCCTTAAATTCTCACAGGTAACATATTTCTAACCTTGCACTGCAGGCGAGACTCTAGTCCAGAATCTCAGTCACTGCAGTTTATCTCCACCCCTCAGGGAAGGTAAGAGTCACTGCTCCTGTATGCAGCTGGGTTTTCTGACACACAGCTGGTGGAAACTTCCCTTTTTCACAAGGCATTGATCGCCCTCTCCCAAAACACCTACAACTGCTGCTTCTATATTTAGACAGGAAGTACTACAACTATCTAAACTGCTCATTAAATCATCTTATCACAAAGCTCAGGTGTATAAAATCGTTCCTTCACCACCATTCCTTATCCAAGATATTTACAACACCTTTCAGTTTGATGAGAGCTGCAAGCTACCACCCAGCAGGCTCCTTCACCTTCTTCCTCCCACCTCCTTCTGAAGCTGTTCTCTGCCAGCCTGTACATGCGGACAGCTGTTATTGCTAAGACCCAGACCACAAGAGGGTGCAGAGAAGTGTCATTAGACTGCTTGAGGGATAGGATGGCATTATATCAGCCTGAGCACTAGGATGCTTCCATCCTATGTATTATCTTTTTGCCTGTGGTGCTACAGCATAGTTCAGATCAGTGGAAATGGTTTTTCCCGTTCCTTCTACTGTTAAGCATTGCAAATGACCGTGGCAAACCCAGGGACACCCAGCAAGAGGAAGCAATGCCTACTGCTAGAGAGAAGCTTCTCTACATCAGCAACTCTTCTTCCTAGGAAAACTGCAGCTCAGCAAACTGGGATCAGCTATGTCAGGCCAGACAGATGAGAGCTGCGTGATCTTTCTTCTCATGATATCTAGCTCTTCCTCTCTTAATTACTTCACTTCCCCTTTTCCTTCCCTTCAAATCAAGGCAACCTGACCTGGTTCTTACTAATAAGATTGCCCTTGGCTGCTGCCTTAAGCTTTATCAGTTACTGAACCTCTGAGTTCCCACCCTCACACTGCTGCTCCACATGCACAGAGGGAGGCAAGGAGAGCTGGATTTGTTGTCATACCCTGGGGCCATCTGGCCCCTTAGCTATTAGGCCAGACAGAGCCTAGGGTCACCTCTGCAAGAACCCCAGGCAGTGCCTCTGTTCTCCATCCTAGGACCCCACCACAAGCAGAGACAGGGCCTGAACTAGATGTCCCCAAACACAGCTGCATAGGGAAGCTGTCTCTCTTATCTTCTTCTACTCTTACACAAGAAGAGGCAAGAAGTCTTACAAACAGCTCTGGTTTCAAAAAGTGAGGCGTTTCAGTTAAAGAAAAACTCAGGCATTCTTAGGTGTTTCAGAAAGTAATTGGAGACAGGGGGAATATAATGCAAACAATAGCACAGCTCTGGAGAGCACACACGCAGAAGCAGCTTGTTCACAGGTTTAACCAGCAGAGCAGCCCAAAGGGGAAACGCAGACACCTGCAGCTGGTCACCCTTCCGCACTTGGCAGAAGAAAACTGAAAGAGCAACAAGCTAGAAAGGCATACTGAACACTTAGGCAGGCTTTCAACATCCTCACTACCTTCATCCATTTAAGGCCCGTCAAGACCCGGTGCTGTGTGGAGCATGATTGCTCCAAGAAATCGCTACCCTTGCTTTCTGGGCTCCTGCTGCTTTCTAGCTCTAGCTAGCCTGGTGTCAGAAGGCACAACCCCACCACCCCACAGCAGGGGCATTCAGAGCCTAGGCACCTGTCATGGTTTAACCCCAGCCAGCAACTAAGCACCACACAGCTGCTCACTCACTGCCCCCTGGTGGGATGAGAGAGAGAATCAGAAGAGTAAGGGAGAAAACTCATGGACTGAGATAAAGACAGTTTAATAAGTGAAGTAAAAGCCATGTGCACAAGCACAGCAAAAATAAAGAATTCATTCACTACTTCCCATCAGCAGGTAGGTGTTCAGCCATCTCCAGGGAAGCAGGGCTCCATCATGCCTAACGGTTACTTGGGAAGACAAACACCATCACTCTGAATGTCCCCCCTTCCTTCTTCTCCCAGCTTGATCTGTTTAATATGTTAGCATACGGTACGGAATATCCCTTTGGTCAGTTGGGGTCAGCTGTCCATCCCAGCTGTGTCCCCTCCCAACTTCTTGTGCACCCCCAGCCTACTCGCTGGTGGGGTGGTGTAAGAAGCAGAAAAGGCCTTGACTCTGTGTAAGCACTGCTCAGCAGTAACTAAAACATCTCTGTATTATCAACACTGTTTTCAGCACAAATCCAAAACACAGCCTCATACTAGCTACTATGGAAAAAATTAGCTCTATCCCAGCCAAAATCAGCACAGCACCAAAGCCATGGACCACTGCCAAAAAGCAGCAGGGCTGTCAGCCTCCCCTTCACACAGGCTTACTGAAGAGGGAGCTGGGGAAAGCTGAAAAATCGGAGGCAAGAGCCTAGGTCTTTGATTACAGTCTCAGAATGAATCACGCAGGTTTCTTCCACGGTCAGACACCATCAGTCAATTATCCTGTCCCTCTGCCCGAGACTCAAGCTAGATCCTTCCCCCAGCATTTATTAGCATCTAGCCTGCACACAAAAATAGACTCAAAAATACAGAAGGGGACTTTCACCCCCCCAGTCAGTTCAGATTCTGAAATTAATGCATAGTCCGTAGCCCCAGGCAAGTCACTGCACGGAATCACACAGGCCTGTTTGCTGCAAACAATAGCTAGCAAGTAGGGCAATTCCCAAAAGACCACTGCTCCCCTTCCCTCAAGGCATTTAGAACCAAGCTGCACAGAACTGTGTCAACTAGGCCAAGAGAGACCTTGCCCAGCCTCTTGCATGTTTAGGGGCCTGTGATCCACTAGATGTAGGTAAGTAGCACCATTCAGCTCACAAAGCAGAATGCCATTTGCAACACTTGTGACATTACTATTTTGTTGTCCCTCAAAAAACCCCACCGCATAGTTTCAGTCGCCAGCAGATGTAGGGAAATGGATGTTGCATCAACATCCTCCCAGTAGTACCGGGCAATTCCAGTCTGAAGGGGCATTCCTCTAGCAATGCCCATGGGGGAGGCAAAGCAGCAGCCTTCCTGTCAGAGACTCAGTCTTTTACAGTTGTGCTAACTCTATTTCAGCATACTTCTACATGTCAGGAGTGGGGAAGGATTTTGACACCAAAAAGGAACAATAAACAAACATCAAGCGAATCTGTTCAGTAGCTACTAATCAAGAAAAGGGCTGATAGAGAGTAGTAAAACAATAATCCCACGTACTCTCCTGCAGTGCAGAAATAAATACAAGTTACAAGAAGTGGAGGAGCAAGTATCACCTTGCTACATTCCAGATCCAAGACCCTTTCCTCCACTCTTGTTATTCCTTGCTTTGTATCTAACCAAGTTCCTGAAGTCAGAAAGAAATAAACACAAAGAACACAACAGACATCTAGGGACTGGATCTTGAGCAGTTTTCAGTTTGCTTTACTGTGCTTCGATCTGCACTGGGATGAGGAACATCAAGTGAAGCAGAGCAACATGCATAGAATCACTGAAGCACAGCCACAAACTAGTGTGTGGGAGGTTTCAGCCAAGACCTTCCTGAAACAGTTTTTCATAGTGCTTTAGGCAGGTACTTCAGAGGATCCCCGAAACAGAAGGGCTCTAGAGGAGCTTTTCTGTAAGTTTTGTTCACTGAGGACTGAACAGAAGCATCTGTTCAAGGCCCAGCTTCCCTTACCATTCTGCTGGATCTGTACAAGTGATCATCCCCAGCCACAGTGGCTCCAAGGGCTGTGCAGAGTAACTCCCAGCACTTTTATTCTCTCCCTGATCTGACTGAGGTTCAAATGAAGACCTACAGCTCAACAGCCGGAGTTTTCTAGACTAGAGTGACAGCTGGAGGAAAAATACCAACAGAGGTATGGAATTTCACGGTCCAAAGAGTCACATTTCCCCATCTCCACACCTCCTCCTCTGCGTTGGTCAGAGCTGTTTGTTGAGAATTAGCAGCTTGCTTAAGGCTGTAACTTCACACATCAGCAGCTAGCAACCTTTCAGTTTCTCTTTCAGCTCCAGCCAGCCCAGAGAGCAAGCTACATTCATACCACATTTGGCAAGGAACCCAGCCAACATCTGCTCACAGTCACCACAGCCACTTGTACAAAGCCCGTATCAGCTACATGAGGGGCAGGCACCTTCCTCCCACCCCCAAACTTCACGACCAGGCCCTGTCTGTAACTTCCTCAACCACCTGCTTTCTGTAACCACCTAGCAGGAGGGTCGGCTTAGGAGGAAAAAAAAGCACAGCCTTGCAGTGGTACAGATAAATATTTATGTAGCAAAGGACAAGGTTATCCACAATTGGTACCAGAAACCTGCACAGCAGAACAGAAGCCAGCAGAGATCCCCCCAGTTATAACTTGCTCCCACTACACGAACGTGGCTCCCAGTTTAGCTGTCAAACAGCTGGAGGTCTGGCCAGGCACTGCCCTGGCCACAGAACCTACAGCCAGGACAGGCTGTTGCAATGCACTTAAGTAGCTCAAAAGTTATTCCCTTTACACTACAAAGCTTATTGGAGCTCTAGAAGCATACACTGTGAAACTGCATTCCTGACAAAGAGATCCATGTCAAAATGTTAAACCACTTGGCTTTAAGGTCAAACTGTAGTACAGGAACTGTCAGATACTTGGGTTTGCTCTTGGGGAAAGAGGACAGCTCGTCCAAGGAGAGTTTTACATAGAGATGCAGAAGGGCTGAAAGGATAGAACGAGATGACACAATGAGGAAGGCCAGTCAGAAAAGCAATCCCTCAAGGCACCAGTGATGTCAATATGGTAGTAATCACTGCTACTATGTGCCCAAATAATAGTCTGCAGCAGGATCAAGAAGAGGTGAGGTCAAAAGCCTTTCAGGAATTTCTTTTTAGTGCTCCCAATACCCAAAATTAAAGCCTGCATACCAAACAGAGCTTCATAATCCTTGAGAAAGTAGCACTACTGAGGCTGGCAGATACAGAAGCAGCAAACTATACAGCAAAGTTGCTGAGCTGGGGTAGAGGAAAGAATGCAGCCAGTTATGCCTGCTAATGGTATAGCCCAGTTTGGAAGAAAGAATTTCCAGGTGTCTCCTGTTCCCCCAAAACAAGACCAAGGAAAACATGCACAGTAAGAAACACTTACTGTTTCTTTCTGGAAGTAGATGACCAGTCCAGCAGCAACCTGAGTTATGAGGATTACCATCAGGCAGGTGAAGTACTGGAAACAAAAGAGAACAGAAGAGAACCACTCTCAGCCTTTAGAAAAGTCCGTACGTAAAAGCACAATATTTAGTAAGATTTCATATACACGAGAAGTCACAACACTGAGCCAACACTTTTGCCTGCAGACAAGCTCTGCTATCAATAATGCTCTCCCCAGTAAAAGGCTTAAGCACAAGCATCTACATCAGACCAGTGCACTTCAGCACTTCTCCCATCAAGCCAACAGGAAGATATCAATAGGGAGAGGGTTTACAAGCACCCTCTGCAGGTGTTATTCCAGCTGGGTCTCCCTCTCCTACCCCCAGCTCCATTTCCCAGTCCACTCTGACCTCAATCAGTTGGACTCTGCCTATCCCAAGCCTCTACGGCAAGAAAAGTCAATTTTACAAATCTAACTATATATTTTTATTATTATTAAAGTCAATTCCTTTTTAAAATGTTATTTTATTTTAATTTAAGATTCACTAGCAAACTGCTCTTAAGGAAAGTTTGACATCTGAGGTTACTCTTAAATGGTGGCAGCTACTACCATTACATTAGGAGATGTTCCTAATGTCAGGACACACTGTGTGGCCATACTTGGTTTCCTATACATATGTGCTCTGAATAAGCAGGAGTCAAGTAGCAGGCTGAGGTGTACGAAGCTCGTGTCATCTCATCCACCACAGCCAGAAAGTTTCCTACAGATGAACCGTTTGAAGACAGGTCCTGACATACAGGACATTCCTAATCCAGTCTCTCTCAACTCTTGCACTTCCCACAGAAGCTGAACTTTGTAGCACAGCAGTACGCTGTCACTCTTCCTCTTCTCTCTCACTGCCCTTGATACTTGTCCTTGCACCGCTGAGATCACAATGCCAACTGGGAAGTCAGGGCAGGGGGACAACACACGAGGTACAGGGTCACCTGCAACATCTCTCCTCAGTCAGCAGTCCTCAACCCACTGTTTGCAGAAAGTATCAGCAACATCCTCTCGCATTTCGCAGAATTACTAGCTCATCATCAGTACTGAGGAACTGCTGCTGCAGCCTTTTGTCTGCTGGACAATTTAACGTGTACAAATAACTGGATCCAAGTTGACCTAGCAGAAGTACCATTCCCAGGAGAGGTGAGCCCCAGCTACAGTCCAACAGATATTTTGCAGGAGAGGTATTAAAGGGTGGATCTAAAACACAGCATGAATTCTCTCACCAGACCCAAAAGACATCGGATTTCATTGACTGCTCCAAGACAGCCCAGGAACCCCATCAGCATGGTGAGAGCCCCAACACCGATGAGGATGTATGCACCAGTCTTCAGGGAGGGAGATGACATCTCTGTAGGGGCCAAGAGAGCAAATAAAATTAGCTGCTGACAAAAACTACATCTGCCATCACCATTTTGAGAGCTGCCTCCATATCTACTTATAATAGTTTATTGACTTCTATAAAGAGACTGCACAGAGGTGGGTTGAACATGGGGACAGAAGGCTGTTTCTGGGTGTCTTCTGATGAAAGAAGACTTTCAAAGCCAACCTGCAGGTTTCCATTATCTCAGAGCCTGGAAGACCGAAGGTCACTCCAAACAAATAAACTGTGTTTGGACAAAGTTATCTGCTTACTGGATTTTTAACTCCCTCATGAATGCACTCAGAATGAGAGCAAGATAATTATGTTCTACTCTACAACTACTGCCTATTTGCTTCAATTCCCTTTGCTATCTTCAAGGAAGTTTTTTTCCAAGTCCTAAAACCCCTTTTTGGTTTGGCTTTTCACTTAAATGCACTATTGCTTGTTCCAGCCATTCAGTTTACTTCTCCACTTGCAGTCAACAGTGGGACACACAAACTCTGTGGAGTGAAACATGAGACAAGGGCTACAGCTAGTGTTGAGCATAGATGATGTGACAGGTTACTTGACAAGTCAGCGTTGAACAGCTTGTGGCCAGGCACTGTCTGCAGGATGTTGCAGCACCTGTGTATGACCCCCTGCAAACAGATGCTATTTCAGGATCAAAACAGGTATCATGCCCAAATTACCTACTTTTACATATCCTCCTAGCTATCCCCTGCTATTGTGTCTGGAATGACTGTGCACTTGAACACTCAATGGTTTTTCAGTCAAGTTTAGGCAGTATTATTTCAGATATGTTGGTGCCGCCAGACCTCTCCCCTCAACGTTTAGTACTGCAACCAACAGAAGAAACAAGCTGTTACATTTGGGTTCGTCACAGGACTATTTCTTGCAGAATACAATTGGAGGGAGCAAGCATTACAGCATAAAAGTTGAGGAGATACTCTGTCTAGAAATAGTAACCAGAAACCTCATTTATCATTAAGAGACATTCTTAAACCTGCAAGCTGTGCAGTGTAGGGGAATTCTGGATGTCCAGTGATTAATGAAAATAACTTTCCTAGAACTCAGCGTTAGTTTCCCGGACAGAATTCCCAAGAGGCAAGCTTCCTGTGAGCTCCTCCTGAAATAGGTTAAGAGAAAGAGTAACCAAATCCAGACCAATACTCTCCCCACCTAACACATACTTCCCCCCACTTCCAATATCTGGTGCAAGTCACCAGCTTCCAAACTTTTTCCCTGGAGCATGCCAAACAGAGGAAAAAGATCAGTTATCAAAAAATTAACCAGAGCTGTTTGCCACACAGGTCACTTCAGACACTTTAGCCTTGATTCAATTCCAGTCCAGAGTCTCCCAGGCTGGACATATGCCACAGCAACCAGGATCCTGCTCCTCCTTCCTCAACAGTCCTGGGACTCTTGCTGTGCAGCTCAGGTGCTGATACTGCAAAGCATTTACTGAAGTAGCAGCCTTACAGGAGTGGCCCTCACAAGACTACACTATTCCCTCTGCCAGAATCTGCTCAGCTGTCATATATGAGTTTTCACATGCCGGGGTTGCAGCACCTCCACATTGCCAGAAAGCAGTTGCTTAGTCAACTTCTCATTAGAAGAAAGAAAAAGGTATTTCCAACTCAGAAGCCCTTTGCAGAAGTGACAGCGGCAGGGGGACGGGAGCCATGCTTGCACTTTTCATCTGCAACACCTCTTGTCTTGCAAGAGAAGGCTCTGCTGGCAAGACGACTCCTGCTCCATTTGCCATCACTCCGTGTTTTCCCCTGTGCTGGGGAGGTGGCCAAGCAAGTACAACAGGCTCCTTTGGCAGGGACTGGAGAGCCCTGCTGTGCTGGGCTCCCTCCCTGATGCCTGGGTTACTAAAGCAGAGGGAAAGAGGGGCAAGGCATGGGAAAGGAAGCGAGGGGGCAGGGAGAAAGAGCTGATGCTGGAAATCTCCAGGAAGGAAGCTAAATCCTTAAATGCTCTGTTAGCAGAGATTCTGGGTAAAATGGGAAGAAGCAGAGCCAAGCTCAGGGACTCCGTACCTCCACAGGTGGCAGTAACACCCATCAGCCTGGGGGAACAGCTGCTGAACCACTGGTACCAAACGCACCTCAGACCATGAGGGGTGCTGCAAATAGCCAGGCCCTGACAAGTTCCTTTTTGGCTGGCTGTACTAAAAGTGCTTTTCTGCACATGCCCCATTTATTAACTAACACCCCTTGTTGTGCTCCTTGCCCTTCTAGTACTGCAGTAGCAAGCCAGATGCCACAGCACAGCAAACAGAGCAAGCAGCAGTATTTTTGTGCATGGCATTAGTGGGGGTGTTGTCTCCACCCAGTATCTTCCAAAGCCAGAGCGTTCAGCTGGAGTTGGGAACAGGGCTATGAATGCCATTATTGTTCATTCCCTAGGGCTGCAAGCAGTGTGCAAGCAGCCCTCCTGCAGCATCTGACACTGGTGCCAGAGTCAGCACCATAGTGGCAACGGGTAACCAGACCCCCCAAGCAGAAGAGTTGTCTGAAGCCCCCTCTAGGAAAAAGCACAGAGGAAGCTCCATCGTTCACAAGCTTTGCTGAGCTACTCGTTTGGCGAGAGTCCACTTACAGCCCTGCGAAGCCTAGGCCCTGCTAAGCCAGCACAGTTTTTTGGTTGTTGCAGAAAGCAGACCCTCTGTTAAGATTCAAGTTGATGCTCTTAGCTGACTTAAAGGGGAAGGAAGCTAGCCCCTTGCACGTGCAGCAACACAACACCTCTGATGGCCAGGCTAAGTCTCATGAAGTGTGTGTAATGGAGTATGTTTCAGAAGTCAGAGCACTAAAGACTTCACAGACCCACACCTTCCATCCCCCTCAGATCTACATCCTCTACTGCTTAGGAACAAACACACTGGCTACTTTCAATGTACATGAACCATCAATAAAACCAGGTGTTTTCTTTGGCATATCAAACAGTCAAATTGAAATCGATCATTACAGAAAGCAGTGGGAACATAGGGGACTCGCATAGCAAAACTACATTAAGTCACTGAGGGCCTTCAAACACAATGGTAATAAGGAAGCTGTTATGGAAACACAGAGCATGCAGCAAAAATAGGACAAAACACTAGTCCTTACGTTTAAGATAAAGTATTTGGATTGTTGGGTGAAGACGCAATGGTCTCACTCAGTCTGACCCCTGGTGTTGCAATCCACAAGACTAGGAGGAATGCTGTGTCTCCAGGGTTGCTCCCTTTCACCCTGTCCCTGATAGAGTCCCATCTTTCTATACATCGTGTTACTGCTCAGGTCACAGATCGTGCATAGAAGTATTGCCAGCCCTAGACTACACCATGATCAAGCACAGCCCCGGACTAGAGTCAATTCAGAGGGAGAAAGAAGATGAAGAAACATAGTCTTACGTAGAACTGCAATGAAACTGGTTTTGTCGGCCAGAATCCATATTCCAGAACCCAGGATCACAGTGCCCAGGATCTGAAAGAGTAAGAACAAAACACATACAGCTGGCTTATTAGTTTAGACAAATAAAAAGAGGCAGTTGCCATTCGCCGTACTTCCAGAATAAATACAACCATTCTTTTGCTGTTCCCACCCATCTCCCCCATGGTACTCCTCCCAGAGTAAACACAATTAGCATGACTCCAGGAAGAACGCCTCAGCCAACTGCACAGGAGCCCCAGGTTCTGCTTGGCAGTCCTTCACATGGTATTTTAGTAGTACATGATATTGTATAGGAGGACTGTTCAAAACAGTCTGAGGAACAGACACCCTGCTGCTAGAACCTTATTGTTAGTGGCAAAAGGTAAGTGCACTGCTTCTGTGAAGAACTGAGGAAGGACAAACACATCTAGCACATGATTTTGAAGATTTTTTTTCAATGCAGAAATCCCTGACCCTATGGGACCAGGCTGGGAGCCAGCCACCAAAGGATTAGATATCTTGCAGCTGGAACCTTCCCAGGAAGAAAATCTTCAGTTTGTCAGGCTCTGTTACAATGTTATAGCTTCAACCCACAAATGCAAAAAACCAGCAGCATTCACTTTGCATGCAGGTTCCCTTGAGTGAAGTGCTTTCCCCCTTCCAAAGCCAAGCTCAGGCATTTTGGCTTGGCCACTACTTTATGCCAGAATACCCCAGGCCCTCAAGCCAACACATCTTACCACCAACAGAGAGTCAAGCATAGAATCATAGGATCATTAGGGTTGGAAAAGACCTCTAAAATCATCTAGTCCAACCGTTAACCCAACACCACCATGCCTACTAAACCATGTCCTGGAGTGTCACATCCACATGTTTTTTGAACACCTTCAGGGATGGGGACTCCACCACCTCCCTGGGCAGCCTGTTCCAATGCCTCACCACTCCTTCAGTAAAGACATTTTTCCTAATATCCAATCTAAACCTCCCCTGGTGCAACTTGAGGCCATTACCTCTCGTCCTATCACTAGTTACTTGGGCGAAGAGATCAACCCCCTCCTCACCACACCCTCCTTTCAGGAAGTTGTAGAGAGCGATAAGGTCTCCCCTCAGCCTCCTCTTCTCCAGACACGGCATTATGAAACACCAGCCACGGTCTCTGCCTCGCTCACCACACAGTCTTATCTAGGGCAAGAATTACTAGAGCAATATGTCCCTGTGAGGAGTCAGCTGAATCCAGACATTGAACTGAGAAGGCAAGAGACATACAGTTTTCCTGTCTCATTTTGAAGGGGGTTGGAGGGGGGAGAGCATGCTCTATTTTAGCTTCGAGGTATCACCATGTTTTACACTACACCATGAGGTGTTTGCATATAGATGACCGTGGCTCTCAAATTAGGATGAGAACACCATTACATCCATAATAAAGTAACTATGCCGAGAAGCCTGTAAGTCTGCAGGTCTGTTAAGAAGCTGAAACTTCTGCTGTTCAGCCATCTAGAAGTGGCAAAGGCTGGAAACCACTTGTGGTGCAAAGATCTGAAACAGACTTTGAAGAAACAAGGGAAGGACAAGGAGTGCAAGTGATATGCTCCCAGTGGACATGAACTGGCAGAGTTGGCTGTATGGACAGGCATTGACTCCACATTTTGAAAGTCTACACTATGCTTCAGCTCCTCATACAAAGAAACTTTTCTGAGCAAAGGTAAAGCAACAGTATGAAATAAGCTGCCTGCAAGCTTTCTTGGCTTGGCAGAGGGCACAACAAGTAGTTAGCTCTGGGGACAGGATTAGAAAGTCACCAAGCAAGTTCCCATCTATGAAGATGGATGAAGAAGACTGACTCAGCTGCAGAAAACATGTAGCTGTTTATCCCGGATTGGGGGGATTTGGGTCTTTTGGCTTTTTTTTTTTTTTTTTAAACAAACCACAAACTAAAACCCCAAGATAGCAGTAACAAGAATTCCCCCTTGTCTTAATGCCCCAACATGCTGCACTGCAGCACTCAATCTGCTGATCAAACTAGAAAGACCCCTTGAACATGTAACAGCTGTGGCGCCTAAAAAATTCCTCTCAAATTTGGCATTGCCAAGAACTGCTGAATTTACAGTTTGAGGCAGTCTCACATTTAAACTATAGTCTTAATAAAATATTTGTCTTAACAAAGACAAAGATGTATGTGACATCTCTCCTGGCTCACTGACCCTGAAATGTCACCTAAGTTTTGCTGTTGCTGACAAAACATGGAACGGCTGCTGAGCTGAGTTCCTGGGAAGTTATTTGTTATGAGGTGCTCAGACTATGCAAGGCCTGTTTTCACTCTGATCTTTGCTCTAGTACACAACTCGTGCGCCTGCCAGGAGCTGCTGTAGAAAACGCTAAAAGACGCAGGGAGGAAAAAAAAAACCACAGGGAGAAAACACTGGCCTATTATCAACAGTATATTTACCTCCTAGCAGGAGAGTATCCCTGCTCAGCATCTTCAGGAGTTTGCATAGCATGGCAAGGATGCCTCTGCCACTGGCTTGGCTTCAGACCCTCCATAGAAGAAGTCACGTCTGCCTTCCATAGAGTTTCATTCCTCTGCTCCACTGCTTTAAACTCCTGCAGTGGGGGACAGATGTCTCCCATCCACCCTGGGGGTGGATATTTCATCCTTGATTTCAGCAAGATCCCCTTCCGCACCCAAGCCAGAAGGATGCAGCTCCTTCAAGGCCAGGCCAGCAGTTTCTCACAGCAGAGCCCGGTGAAGAGGGGCATGGAAGCACTAAGCTGTGATGCAGATGACTCACCTTTCTGGAAAGAGCAGCTGGGAGTCCCCAGCTGTCCTCTCCCAGCACTGCCTTCCTTCACACTCAGGTTGCATGAGGTAATGTTAAGCCTGGCACAGGGGCCAACAGAAAGGCTCGTAAACTCCAGGCTTTGTTTTAGGTAGTAGCCTTCTGCTCCATTTACAGAAGGGTCAGAAGTAGGACAGACAGTTATATATTCCAAACAAATTGTTTCCAGAGACTGTTGAACTTGTCTCACAGAACTGTCTTCCCTTTAAGGAGAAGCATCTGCTGTGGCCGGTGTCTGCTACCCAAGAAGGTAGAGATGTGTTAAGTTTTAGTTAGAGAAACTAAGCTTGTACTCCCAGCTTATGATTTTGGTATCTTTTGTAGCAAGTAGGCAAGCAGTCCAAATAATCTTCTCTTTAATCAAAGCAGGTCAAACTCCTCCCTGAAGTAAGGCTCCAAGACTGCAAAACACCACCAAGTCCCTGAACTACTTCAGCTACAGCAAGGGACCTTCTCATAGACCTGAAGCTGTAGAGAAGTGCTATTTCAATGACTGACTAACTTCTAAAAGAGTCACTAGCATGTCTCTAAAGGCTTAATCCATCAGCTCCAAGCAAGGCTGGAGAACACATTTCAGACAGCGAGGGCTGGCCTGCACAGGGTGCAATCACAGAGACTCAGCTCAAGATCCAGAGCAGACAGAGCTCTGTCACCAGCATTACCATTCACATTTGTGCAAGCACTCTCCTCAACAAAACTCAGCAGCTCTAGGAAAGCAGCATGAGGTATGCAAAACCTGTCCCTGCTGGGAGCTCACAGCAACTCAGCAGAAGCAGTTTTTCTGCTAGATTAATATTGATATACTACATTGTATAAACTCAAGAATTCTACCCACCCTGCCCCATTCAGACCTTGAACAACCATAACGGAAAAAGCTTCTCATGTCAACTGCTTCCTACGACAGAAAGAGAGTAATGGATAACACCTTCCTCAATATCTGGCACATGTGAAAAGCCTGCCATTAGTCAAGACAGAAGCAGGCTGTTTTCTTGAAGACAACTTTCTCTATACAGAGGTTAGCTAGTGAACTTGGACCTAGGCTTGGGGAGAAAGGAAGACTAGACAGAGTCCAGGTACTGGGCTTCAGCGAGACTCAAACATTGCCTTAAACAATGCAGGTCTGCTTCCCAGGGTAGAATGGTTAAGTTACATGCTGCTTAAAAAGTACCACCTCTTCAAGAGAGGAGATAGCCTGGATGCTAACATGTCTTCAGAGGAGTCCTGCACTAGTAGGAGGACAGGCCTGGACTCCGCTGGATTTTTCCAATCCTTAAAGTGGATCAAATCGTACTCTGAAAGATCTAGTGATATTTGAAAAACCTTTACTCTCCTGTCCCCTCCCTCCCAAGAGTCTTCCCCATGGATGCTTTGAGCACCCCTAACTTTCAGCTCTTAGACCAGAGCTAACTACTCTTAGGGTGGAAGCAAAACACAGAGAGGAAAGAGCCAGCAGAGTAAGCCAAGGGAAACAAGATCCAGATGTGCCTCAAGTTCAAGCCTGTGTGCCAGCAGCACAGTGCAGCCATGCAGGAAGCAAGAGTGAAGCTGTGTGCAGGGACAGAGACCAGAAAGCAGCGCTCACCTTACTGCATTCCATTTCCCTCCCTGCCCTCCCAGCCTGGCCCTTCCTTTCCCTTATACACTGCACAAAGCATAACAATATCAGATAAGCTATTTTCTTGCTGATACATGGAAAGCTGAAACCTTATGCTTCTGCACCACACCGTCCCACTGCAGGAAGGCAACACTAACAGTACCATCACCGTCCATACGACACACAGTATCTAAGCTCCACAAAAGCCTCACAGTATCTCAGCATGCAAGAATGTGTGTGGCCCTCCCAGACCCACTGATCCAAAAGCAGCTCATCTTTTGCTGAACCTCACACTTGAGAATAACTGCATCCAGTGGGCTGCCTCATTTCCCCAGGCAAGCCTGCCCCAGTCTCCTCCACCTCCCAACTCCATTTCAAATAGGGGACTTGGACTAATTCATTTTGTTAAAAATCAAAACCAGCCGTTGGGATTCAAACAAAATTAGAGTTGTCCTTTGAAGCTTGCCTGGCCTATTTAGGAGGGCACTGCTATTACTTGGCAGGTTTTGTAGCTTTGCTGCTTAGAGGCAGCTCAGCCACTGCTCCAGATGTGGCAAAGAAAGTAGTTGCAACTACTCTCCTTACAGAAAGAACCCATAACTCCTGTTTTCCCTTCCCACTGCAGGAAGGGAGCTATGTGCATTGGGAGCAGAGCTACCTGATATACCTGGGAGCTGCACTAGCAGCTCTGATGTCCCTTGGCTTCAGGGATTCCCTCCCTCCTTCCAAAACTCTGTCTGTTTTATTTAATATGAACGCACTGGAACAACATCCAGAAAAAAAACACCTTTCCAGCTAATTGTAGCCCAGGCCTTCCTTTCTACTCTGCAGATGCCCACGATACTTACAAGGAACAGGAGATTGAAGAGGAAGAGGAAGTACTTGGTGACTTTTAGGCAGCCAGATCCCATCTTCTTTCACTTATAGGACCTAAGGGGAAAGCAGATAGACAGTTATGTTAATGACAGGTCCTCCAAGCTGTTTCAGAGCAACACCCTTACCCTGTGCAGAGCTCTGGATCATCCGGTAGGTCTCAGAGCAGACACACAGAAAGCGCGTGCTCCATAGACTACCTGAGTTGCCTTTTCAGGGCAGCAAAACAGGACATCACTGTCACTACAAACACAAACAGCCACTGCTGCCAAGACGTCCTGGAGAGTGACCGAGGGCTATAGGGCTATCAGCAGTTAAAGAAGGGATTTAATCACAAATACCCTGCTAATTCCATCACTATTTATATAGACTTTTCATTAATAGCATCAACTAAAAAACACCAACTCTTGCTACCACTCCTGGTGAAGAAAAGGAATGCACTTATCTGAAGAAGGAGCTCACAAGGCCAACTCCCTCCCCCAGAACAATCTTATCTCCTTGTGACCCCTAAGCAGCTGAAGGATCACTGAAGAGGAAGGTGAAAGGGTCAATTTAAAAGGCAGCATTAAATCAAGCTTCCTGTGCGCAACTTGGCACCTGATGCTTTGTCAACGCATGAGGACCAGCAAGTCTGCTCCATGATTACCTACTACCAATTGTGCTGCAACATTAAGACAGGCAAGATTTCAACAAGTCCTAGTTTCCAAAGCCAACCTCATAAGTTTGAGGCAGTGTGGGAGCACTTGTAAGACAAGATGCTGGTTTTAGTTTGTTGGTACCAGCCACACAAAGAACACACATCTGTGGGGTGGCTAGCAAGCAATACAGAGAGGGCAACAGACAAACTCCAGGGCAGGTCTTCACCACAGAGAGAAGATACTTTACTGTATCTCTGTATCTACTGAAGTTAACTCTGCTCAATTACAATGGCTGAAGCCTATGTAAACCCACATGAGAAGTGCTCTTAACACTGCAAATTAGGCAGCTTATCAACAATGGATGCTCATCAGGCCTTTGCCCACAGGACCTGGACAGTAAGTAGATCTGTATTACTGCAAGCTACTCCAATTCTCACTTGTCTGACAGCAAAGACCTCAGAAGTTAGAAAGAAGTCCCACAGACCATCCCTGCTACTGGAGTAAACCTCTTCCTGGGGAAGCAGCACAGCACATGAGGACCGGTCAGGGAACGCCTCAGGTCAGCTTTCCTGCTTCTCCTTCCTCCCCCATGCTCAGTTATGTTTCCTGCATAGGCAAGAGAGGACTTTTAAGATCCTTAAAACGGGCTCTAGCAAGCTGCTTGCTCAAAGCAGACCATGCTGCTTTAAGAAACAACAGCCAGAGGAAGAGCAATACTAGGCTGGGGTCAGCAGTCTGGTCTGGGAAGAGCCAGCCCAGCGAGCAAGGTCAGTGGTGTTCCCTGCTGCCAGCCTGGGTATACCAAGGGTCACTGAAACCCAGTACATTCTTTTGTTTCAATCAAAGGCTTTTGCTTAATCCTATTAAATATTTAGGTTAACTCTGGAGCTAAACTGGTATGCGGGCCTTGCTCTAACTGGCTAGTCTTCCCAACAAGCTATGGTCACCCTCCAGCTGCCAGGAGAGAGCAGGAGTCTGAACTCTGTGGCTGAAGACAACACTATGCTCTAACTTTAAGGGATGACATAGCTAGAGGCTGTGCCAAGCCCATCGCTGCACAGCACATAACAAGATGCTACTGAGATGGGAAAGCAGCACAGAAATACAATCTCAGCCAGCTGTGCTACCGGTTGATCTTAAAAATCCTGTCTATATAGCAGTCATTGCATCTAAGGAGCTCTTACTGCACAGCCAGGTTAGCATCATCGTCAGTCACTTTTTATTCAGTTAACTCCTCAGGTCAGAGTCCATAAAGCTAGCAGCACCCAAAAGTAGGTCCTTCAAATTAGCCAGGGAACGCTCCTGTAACAGTTTCTGGCCCATACTTACACCAAACATCAAACACACAGCATTCCCATTTCCAGTCCCCCCCAGGTGCAGTGATCAACTATGAGCCAGTTCTGTTCCAGCACAGATACACTTCACAACAACTGCATCACTACCAACCTGTGAAAAGTGAGGGAGGGCTCTCCGTTAGCAGATTTTCACCCTTGGTTAATGACAGCAAGTTTATCCAACAAGCCTTGCTCATATTAGAGCAGCTCTCCTACCACAAATTATACGCCAGCTTGCTGTCACAGAATAGCTCTAACCCAAAGACTACTGTGCCCTTTAATGGTATCTCAGAAAAGGGACAAATATATGAGCAGGGACAGCAGAAACATCACTTCCTTCAAACTGTGTGCTCCCCTCCTTTTCTCTGCAGGAGATACATTCTCTCAGGTCATTAATCCTGGCAGGCACCAACACTTAAGACTGCACTTGGAGAGGATAACTAAGACAGAAGTTTTCCCATCCAGTTGGCTTGCTTACTGGCTTCACCATGAACACATCTCCTCTTAATAGCATCAGAAACTGGAGCCTGGCAGTCTAACCAGAACATTGAGGCAGCCAGGTCCCTAAGCAATGATGAATGTCTGTTGTACGGAGATACAAGTGTTTTTCTACACTTCAGCCTAGCCAAGAACTAAGCTATATAATAACCTCCTGGACAAGCCATTGGACTTCTTACCGGATGTCCAGTCCCAGGTGCAATCCTCCTCATTTTCAAGCTGGAGGGACAACTCCCCATACTTGCCAATTTGCTTCCTAGCACTAAATAGCTGTATGCTGCCCATTTCCAACTCTGTCCACACTACTTTGATTAGTCAGGAAAACAGAGATTTGCAGAACTGTTAGGATCTTTACGATAGTTATCTAAGGTAATTAAGTAGTCAAACAAGTTGAGAAGAGCTGGTGTGGAAGAAGACATGCCTGAGGTGACAAGAGTAAAAGATTGCTTTCAGGGCTCCTCTACGCCTAGCTATTTGTTAGAGGCATACCATCTTCAATGTTTATTGAAAAAACCCCACCAAAAACCCAACTGTGCATTACAGCACTATGCACCGTTCTCCTCTTGCCACAGGGAGATCTACGTCTTTTGTAGCTCCTAGACATAAAGTAATTCAAAGGACAGTTTTCACACCAAAAGAGAACCAGGTTTTTAGGGTTTTGCTTTGAGCTTTTAAGATACTTTAGGACTCCACATACTGAAACATTACAGATTTTCCAATTCTTCTGCTATCCTTAAGAAATTAAACTTACTTTCATTCACTACATTAACAAAACTCCTCAAAACCCTACCCTTCTGAAATTGCACATTCAGTCACAAAAACCAGCAACACTACCATACAGTAGGAGCGGCAGCTCAACAAAATTGGAGATGGGTCAGGTCATCATCAGCAGATGAGCTTGGAGTTATCACAGCTGGGCATATCCACAGGCCACTCAGCAATGAAAGGCTGGCTTAAGTACCGAGTCTTGACAGCCAGTGCTGCCTGTGGACTGCAGCAGTCGGAACTGACCATTTGCCTTTTGAAGACGGCCAACTTTTGAGCCTTACCGTGCTGCAGCAACGCATGCAAAGGTTTAATACATGAAGTCTGCAACTTTCCAATTCCACTGATTGTCCACAACTGTTTGTTTCCTCCTTTTCCTCTCCACCCTTACTGCCTTGACCATTTGAACTTTCCTGCCCAAGCAGCCACACCCAGTCTTTTCAACAATCCTGCCAACATGCTTCCAAATGTTCCCTGTCGTTCTCCAGATTGATGCCAGTTCTGCAGAGGATTTCATAAGAGACTGTACTGTCAACTCCCAGAGTGGCGCTTCTGCCAAGCCCCTCATTTTCCATCCTGTAAAGATATGCAGGACTATTTGTGCACGTCTATCAGTTTGCTGCTTTGAAGCACCAGTGCCATAAAAACCTTGGTTGCCAACACGGCCTGGTCAGTTTCTGTGTAGTTGGTCCTGGGTCTTTCTTAGCGTCAGCCCCAGGACCCGAAGGGAGAACTAACTCCAGGAAGGCATCAGTTGATCCAGGACCCCAGAGTTCTTCGTGGGGGAGGAACAGGATGAGTCCTCACAGGCTAAACCAGCATCAAGGGATGGCTTTCTGCCCCCTCCACCACCTCCAACACTCAGGCCTGTCATTCTCCTAGTAACAGCGATGGCAGCAAGACCGGTATGTGGAGCACAAAATCCAGGACACGTGTGTCTGTGGAGAGGCAGACAGAGGCCTGCTTTGTTAGCAACAGCAGAGGAGTCCCAACACGGCTCGGAGATTAACTTATTTTTGTCACAGAAGCCTGCGCTACTCCCAGCCCCCCTCCCGCAAAAGGTGACTGTGGCAAAGGACAGGCAACCTGGGGAAAGCCAAACATCTCTGCCTCCCAGCCCCACCACCAGCCAGCGAGGCGGGAAGGGGAACACTCATGCACAGATGTTATAGCCACATCAGTCAAGGGGCAGAGAGGCTAAGTTAATTTTTAATTGCAATTCTGCTCTCTCAAGCTTTATGCTGTACTGCCTCCACCTAGCAAGCGCTGCATGTTCGGTGCTTACTGAAAGTTTATGATACCTGGCTTGGGCTAGCGCTGTACGTGCCTGTGCCATGAAGCTCTGACAGTAAAAGCTCAGCCTTCCTCTGCAGCACCGCCCTTGCTCTTGCAGTGCAGGTTCCCTCCCGATGAGCTCTGGCAGCTGAAGTACCTCAGCTGCCAAGTTACTGTACAGCACAAATAAGGGGCTCATTTACAAGTGCGGTGAAAGAGAATGAGACAAGCAGGAACAACCTCAATACAAACCAGAGTAGATCAGTTGTGGAAATCACCGTCTCAGTACATTTACAGGCAAGTGCAAAGTTCCTGTACACCCTTGAGGAAAGCACATGTGCTGCCAAGAGCAACGAGTTCTGAAGGTCAGCCCCAATGCTCCAAGTCAAGTAGAAGAGGGTTCACATTTGAATGCATCTATATAGCCTGGAAGATGCTGTCCCCTCTTCTCCCCCAGACCCCCGTCCTTAAGGAAAGGAAATGATTGGCTACAAAGAAGCTGCAGGTTGTTTTCCATGTACTTTGGCCAGTTGCTCCCCAGTACCACCCCTCAGGCTCTAAGCCCAGGGAGTGTAAAACAAAGGCAGATCCTATAGGATGTCTAGGATGAGGTCAAACCAGCACCAGAACTAGTTTTCCGGTTGCTATTCCCTTTGCCCCCAAAAACCCACCTTGAATGCCCTGTATAGCTGGCATGCCAGCTCATTTCTGCTATCCCTCCTGCCTGCCGAAGGAGAAACTTCCAACTTGACAGATGCAGAGATGCAGCAGCCAGCATTGTAGAACTAAGGATCTGCAGCATACCCTGAGGCTCCTGATCTCGCATCTGATGTGGCAGGTGGGATCTTTAGATGAACGTTCAGCTACTCCACTGAAGCAACCTCCAAAGCAGCCTCAGCTGATCACGAACACTGCAAGCGCTTCCTGATACAGCAGGCAAGCACCACCTTCCCCATGCCTACCCAAGCCTTATACATTGCAACAGGTTGTCTCCCTCAAGATAACTAATACCAGGCTGGACTTTGAAAATCTCTAAACCTCTCCCTGATCTGGTCTCACCTCCCTGCCTTCTTTTCACACTGCAACAGTGACCAAGGTTAGCTGGGCTCATTTGTAGTCAGATTGACCAAGAAGCCCTGGAGAAGGAGGAGCTCTCCCTGATGTACTCAAGTCCTGGAACTGGCTCCCTCTGAGGAAAGCAACTAGCACCTGTCCCTAGCAGGGGATCAGCAAGCCACTGGTTCCATAAAGATGTTTATCTGCACACAAATTTGCATGAAGTTAAGGCCATTTTGAAGGCTAGTGCAGTAACTTTTTGCAGTATTATCCCAGCCCAGAAACCAGAACCAGATCAGCCATGTACCAGGCTAGAGACCCATAGAAGCCAGCTGGGATGAGAGTTGCTCACTAAATGGTCTCTTCCCCTTCCAGCTCCAAGCCAGACACCCGCATGCAGGAGAGGCTGAGGAAGGGGCAGCCCAGGAAGCTACAATCTTTAACGGCAGGGGAGGAAACAGTCCATCTTTTGCAGGATTTTGAGCCCTTGCACCACAAAGGCCAGCTGCCGCAAAGGCTTCTCTATCCATGCACATGAAGAACAAGCACTTGGCAATCAGAAGGTCTCCTGATCATCAGTGATGAGACAGGACAGCTTCATATAACAGTACGTACCAGTTAATGAACAATGACAGAGTTACTAAGTCTCCTGTTAACCAGGTACAGCACTGCCCTCAGGGCAGAGACTGCAAGTTACAGCCACCTTAACACACAAAGAACATCCAAAGGAGTTCATCTTGTTGACATTAATATTCAAAGGCCTTGACTTCTAGTACAGCTGCAAAGTACATCTTGTCTCCAGCAAGCAAGTAACTGCAGAGCCAATGAAAGACCCAGGTCTGAATTCACTGAACTTCTCTTTAAGCTCCACGGAGAGAATACCAGCTGTGTAATGACCTTGAAAACATAAACAAGCTAATGTTTGTCACGAAGATTTTCCAAACACCACCTCTTCTAAAATTACAATGAAGGGATTTGACAAAGAAGCTGGATCCTAAAATTTAAGGCTGCTAATTAGGGTTACCCTCTCAAACAGGCCACGCTTGTGGATGCAGAGATTGTTTTCATTTATGTGTGTGTCACTGATTCAGCTAGTTTCTTTCTGAAGGAAAGTGTCAGGGCAAGGTAGAAAACTGTATTTCTGCATAATACAAACTTTGGAAACAGAAGGGAAGAAAAGAAGGTATGCTGAACAGACTATCTCTTATTCCATCTACTCTAGAGACAGTGGCTACTTACCTTAAGTAGGAGCAACCGCCTTCAAGCTAGAGGAGATGGTTTGAGGGCTAAGCACAAAGTCAGAGATAGCAGCATAGCTATACCTGCCTGCAAACTGCAGCACAATACTTAATTGTCAACAAACTTTGATCTCAGCACTTAGGAGTACAGACACATACAGTGACACCCTAACTGCATCTGCAAGGCATCTGCAAGCCCAAGTTGCATGCTGAAGTGCGCATGCAGTCCGTGCACATTTGCTGCCCCTGGAGTAACTGGTACAGACTAAAGCAAGGCAACAGTTGGCTGCAAGTACTGCAGAAATACCACTGGAAAGACTAGTTTTCTCAGGAAACTCATCAATTCGCACTGCAAAGGTAGATTTGCTCCTGGTGCACCTGAAAGACATTAAGCTTTTCTGTTTGACTTCCGTAGTTAGCATACTGTTGTGTGAATAATCTGACAAGCGACAGTGTCATCTAGTGAGACCCTAGATTAGAAAGCACTCATAGGACTGTTTAGGATGGCAGAGGTTTTTCAGCATGTTTTTCCACAGCAGGCACATGTTGTGCATTTTCTAAGACGGAAACGCATATCTTAGAAGTGTACTTCTGATGCTTGAGGGGAAGTGATGATATTTATAAACCACTATCACACTGTTAAAAAAAACCACAACACTCACAGTTTTGTATCAAAGAGCAGTGCAGGTTTTAGAAGCACCCATTATCATCTCTCTATATTTGCAAGCGGTGTAATCAGATTTTAAGAACATCTGGACTTCACACTTCAGTTTGAGAGCCAACATTTAAGTAGGTCTTCAGTCCCAACAACTGGCAAATTGAGAAAGTTCTTTGCTATTTTCAGTCTATACACTCATGCTTGCACAGCATGACAGTATTTGCAGCACAGTATTTCTCCAATTTAAGCAAATCTTTCCATTCAGCAAGACCAGAGATACAAGTCTGCCAAGAAAAAAAAAAAACAAAAAACACCCAACCAGAAAAAACCCAAACAAACCCAACCAAAAAAACCCGAAACAAAACACCCACAACCTGTTCCAGAAGTCATTTGGTTCTCCTCTCCCCCCCAAAAAACAAACAGAAAACCCCAACAAAAAACCAACCAACACCCAAACAATTTACCAGAAATAGCATACAGAAGAAAAAGCCAAAGGTACAGTTTAATGGACTCTTTCTCTTTTTGACTACCACGTACCAGACTGTTATTTGTACAACAAACGCTGCAGGTAGGGTCCAGAAAGAGGTCTCCACACTGACTAAAACCAGCACAAGGTGCAGTAAAAATGCAGAGTTTTCACAAAACTGGTTGGGCAACTCTGTCACTTGACTACATTAGCTCTTCAACGGCTCCAAAAGCGAGACCAGCTCAGCTTTGTTTTCTGCACTTGGAGCTGTAAACTTAACCTCTGAAACAGATGCCTCCACCAGCTCCCCGCCCACCAGCGGTGCCTGTGTGTCCAAGGCTGGCTTGCCCCACACCACCCCATGGAGGAACGAAGCCCCCGAGTGGGACCTACACCCCAAACCGCAGCAGGGTGGCCGACACAGACGAGCAGCACCCTGCTCGCGCTCGGGTAAGCTTCTCCCCAGCATGGATCTGCAGCGGGCAGAGGATGCTGTGAAGCATTTGCCGTTGCCATCTGACTCATCAGCCTGGAAATCCCCCGTGCAAGTACATGCACAGGACTGGCTCAGGGTCCTCCTTTCTCATGCAAGCAATGCCTTGGAGGTCAGCAAATGCTCCGAGGAGTTGCACAATATCCCTCCCAACACCACTTGGCTTGGAGATGCCTCCCTGAGACCCGGCCGCCTTCCCTCCCTGCCAAAGCACCCAAAGGCTACCACAGTCCAGGCAGGAAGAAAGCCTTAACACAAGCTTTTTTTTTTTAATCTTACGAGACAGCACCAGAGATTGCGAGGCTGAGGCAGGAGCCAGGTAGTATCGCCGATTTTTATCTTTTCCGCCGCCTACTCCCATAAGATGCAAGAGGCCAAGGTTGAGAACTTTCTACTGTAAAGTTCCCTTTCAAAACAAACTGGTTTTCAGTTACTTCCATTTTCTCAAATGCTAAGGTGGATAACTAGTGGGTGTTTGCATTCAGCACACCCACACCAAACATGTTTTTAAGAAGTCACAGCAGTCGCCTGAATTGGGAAATGAGGTTTCCTATTCTTGCTGGTTCTTTCCAGGAATTAGCAAGGGTGTAGTAAAGGTGCAGAGGGAGTAGTTTTACTTCAAGAGCAGGAAGTTTTTCCCCAGCTTAACAACTTGAACAGCAATTAAACAAACACCCTCTCTCTCCATCTCCCTTCTTTCTGCCTGTCGAGCCTTGGGACCGTGCCGCCCTTCTCCACCGGGCTGAGCAGAGCCCAGGCACTAGCACCTGGCATGGGAAGGAAGCTGAGCCCAACTAAGCTTATCCACCACCGTTCCCAGAAATAGTAGTTCACTCTATAGCTGAAGCTGGATGCTGTTAGAAGCCAAACACTAGAGATCACCTACCCAGAAGGGCATAGGAGGACGAGCACTCCCTTGTGCTTCTCAGGCTAAGCCTCTGGAGGCGCTTGGACACCCTGCCCCCCACGCTGCTGTGGGACCAGCCCAGTGGAGAATGGAAGTGTCTCCTGGCACCAGAAGTCTCCCCAAGACCTCTCCCCCTAGGGTCCATCCACATGATATTAAGTGGCAGAACGGAAGAACAACAACAACAAAAAAAAACCACCACAAAGCAAACAAAGAGACCTCTGGTTTGTTACTCCAAATGACTGTGAAGCTTTAGAATTAAGTCAACTTTCTCAACAACAGAAGAGACAGGCTATTAGTCTACTTTGATCTATCCCAGGCACCAATCTCAAGAAGTGGAGGTTTTAACCCTTTAGCCCCACAGATCAAGCAGAGCTGGAAGACTACTACAGACCCAGCATGAGCAGAAAGTCACAGAAGAACTGCCGGCACAGAAAAGTGTCTCAGCCCACAAAGGGATGCATCTTTTGGCCTGTTCCCAAAAACAGTCACTTTACTATTTGTGATCTCAGGAATCTTATTTTTGCCAAATACACCATTTGCTAACTGCAGCACCCTCACCATTTACCAGCTGTCTGTATGCCTGTGGCTACTGAACCACTCCTGTTCCCCTGCTAGTATGTTGGCACTGTTACATGTGATTTTAAAGCAGATGACCACAGATCATCAGCTGTAACAACCATCCCTCTTCAACAAGGTCTGCCCTACCATAACCACAACCCTCCAGTCTACAACCTGAAGGACCCCATTGCAGGCTGCCAGTACCCAGAGTCAGAAGAACAGAACTCCTGTGAGATTCTCAAAGTATCTCAAGGCCTCTCCCAGACACACATAGTAGGGAGGACCAGGAAAGCAACTCCGCAAACCCATTTGCTACAAGTAGACATGGACAGCTAAGCCAGGGGTCTCCAAACTCAATGGACTCAATGGTACGGAGCCATTCATGCAACAGCAGTGCCACAGCCACGAAAGGTTACTGCTGGATCTCTGCACTCACTGCCCTCCGCCCTAGGAGAAGCTTTACTTCCCATCAGATCATCCCAGGGCCACACAAGACCCCGTGCCCCACCGGAGCCTGGTCTGCTTGCTGGTGACATCAGCACCATCACAGACAGTCTGAGGACAAACATTTCACAACATCCTGACCTTCACGCCACAGATAGCACTTCACACTATCAGCAGGCATGAATGAAAAGAGAAAGCCAGAACTATAAAAAGCTTTAGAGGAAGGGACTCTGCCTCAAGCAGCCCCTCTTTCCAAAAGGATGATTTGGAGAACGCAGGGGGTCAAGAAAAGTCCTAAAATGCAAGAGTTTAGAGCACAGATATTCTGAGTCATCCCCTTCTACTCAAAAATAACCACCTGCAAACACATTTTCCCTCTCCAATATCAGTGTGAATAATACAAATAGTTTCACATTTGTAACTGGCAGCACCTAGCCACAACAGCCACCCCTCACTGGTCTGATCACTCTGAGGATCCAGCTCAGAAGTAATTTCATGATTTACTCTGGAAGAGTTGGTCCCAGCAGGGGTTGCCGTACAATCTCCAGGATGTACTACAGCATTGCCTATCACTTTTTCCTTCCACCTTTGCAGAGCAGTCTTCTCACTCTAAGCCCTTCCTACAAGAAGAAGAAAATGGAAAAGCAAGCTGCATTGTATGGCAGCAAAGAGCAGCACTGTGAGGAGCAAGAGTAACAGCACAAGCTGTTACAGAAGCTGCAGTGAAGCTGCTTCATTCCCAGCCTAAGCATTTTAGGAAGTGAAATGCCACAATAAGAAATCTCAGCAGAGAAAGCTGGAAAACAAAGGGGGCCTCTAGAAAACACTTAGCCAGCTGGAAGAGCTGCTCAAAAGCTTTTGGTTTCCCTTCTATGAAGATGGTCCTGGAGGCTGATGCAGAGTGCGATACCTGCTGACTGCTGCATTACCAGGTAATCCCAGCAGACCTAATCGGAGCAATGTGAGAACATTACTCAATTATCGACCTGCCACCTGCAGTTAAGATCACCTCTCCACCAAACACCATCCAAAAAGAGGAAAATAATCAATCCAGCCTTCCAAACACCACATGCATAGGTTATGGACAGGGCTGCTTCAAGCCAAGAGTAACAGACATATGGGATAAGTTCCCCAGGAATTTGGCAGTTAAAATAGACAGCAAGACTTTAAAAAGCTGGGTCTGTTTTGGGAAAAGGAAGGGCCTCCTTGGAGTCTGCAGAGCTACGCACAGCGGTCTGGAAAAGGGGTTCAGCTGAACCTGAACCAAGGGAGGTTGGGTGGCCTTTTCTACTTTCTTGAAAGGGTCTCCTTTTCTAAATTTAGAGCAAAAACATTTCAGGAGACTATTTGATGGAGCATTGCTAGAAGAATGAGATGGAAAAAGAGTAGTTCAGAGGTATTTATTTAAAAAAAAAAAAAAAGAACTTTTATACAGAATAGTTTATTTACAAATGTCAGATAAGCCTCAATGCAGAGACAAATGCTCCCATTTTGGGGGGGGGGGGGGAGAGGGGGAAGCAGGGCTGTTTCATCTTTAGTTAGTAAATCACGATTGAGGCTAAGATTACTTTCTAATAGGGCTGCAGTCACATTTTCTTTCTTACTTGCCTCTGTCCCACCACGCTGTGCTCCTTCCCCCACAGCCCACTCCCCAGAGTCCGTTTCTACTTCACATCAGTTCTGCAATTTTTAATCAAGCCAAATGTACTAATGAGATCAAACTACAGCAAGGGGGTCTCATGCATGCTACCTAGGCAGCTAAGGGCTGCAACACAAGGCTCCCTCTGCTCCCAGGATACATGCTCACCCCCTGCTAGTGCAGCAGCTTGAAACCCAGCCCAGCAAAGCCCCATCGCCAGCTCCTCCTCTGACGGGAGGCTGCCAGCAGGAGAGCCACTCACCACAGGATGCTGGGAGTCTCCACCAAGACCTCGGGCACAGGAGTAACCAGACAGCACCGCAGTAACACAGCCGCTGACCCGGCTCAGCTCGCACACTGCTGCACAGGCTGCTCCTCCTGACAGCAAACACCCTGTGGCAAAGGCTGACTCCCCTCTGGGCAAACAAGGAGCAGCTGTTTAGGTTCCCATGGGACAACACCAAGTGCATGGCCATCTACTTGTATACACACTGGTAGGTCTCGCTTGCAGCCGACAGCTGAGCTACGAAGAGGTTTCCCATCTGCCTGAAGCTACGCAAAGCAGGAACTTACTGTTTTACTACAGGATCAAGTCTAAACCACTGCCACGACAGCCTCCGAAGCTGCAACATGATGGAGTGGGAATGAATGTAGAAACACCCAGGCTCCAAGACCAGCAGCAGGACTGCAGCATCAAATCAAAGGAGCCTTTGAGGTCTTCGACTTGGGCATTAAAGCAGCTTGCTGTTCCTCGACATAGCCCTCCCTTAAGTACCCTCTTCTGCCAAGGTAGCAGCCAGTTTGATACTGCTTTTGACATTAAGAAATTCCCATGCAGTTTTAGCAACAGCATTTTCGTCACTTTGATTTTGCTGCAGGAAGCTGCGAGTCACAACGCCTCCCCAGGGAGCAGGAGCAAGAGGACACTGACCTGGCAGGTCCCCTCATGTCAGGCAGGAGAGGCACCAGCGGCCACAGGCATCACCTCCCACCCCCCTGGAGCAGGCGCAACCACACACATTTTAGCTGCACTCAGGCAAGGTGTTGTGACCCTTGGAGGATCCAGTGGCAGGGACCTGCTCAGCCCTGTGCAGGGGGAGCAGCCACCTCCTGGAGAAAGTCCCGCAGACTGGCTGAGGCTCACTTGCAGGGCTGACCTGCGCCACAGGGCTCCACTCCACCTCACCAGCCTCCAGGGACCTCCACTGTACCCACAGCCTCCCCCCCACCCCTGGGCAGCATCCCCAGGGGGGTGCAGCAGACCCCTTGGGAGCAGAAAGGGAAGGGCTGTGCTTTTACCTTGTTTCCCACGGCTCACCAGGGCTTTGCACAGCTGTGATCTAACACTGTCCTGTGGTGTCCAACAGAAGTCTTGTCTAATTAAAAGAGATTCCTTCGGGAATAGGCAGATTTACTGCACAACTCAGAAGGCTCTTTAGTTATTCCACGTGCAGTGTCTCTGCAAGCCTGCATTAGAAAGGGACCTGAATGCTAAGAAGAGCCCAGCAGCTTCTTATATGGTTGGGAAAGTACACCCAGGCAGCTGGGTTTTGTCTGGTTAGGTTGGGTTCCCCCCACGAAGAGACTTCAGAGATGAGCATAATTAGAACTGCTGCCTGCCTTCTAAGCCCTAGTTTCTTCAAGCATCCAGCACAGACACTGCAAAGTAGTTCCCATCTCTGCTTGGTCAATGCAAAAATTAAGGCAACAGCAGGGGGGAAACAGCCTTGCTAACCTGCAGGTCAGCAGTCTCCTCAATCCAAGTCCAGCACAGTATTCTGGATCCACGCTTCTATATGATCAAAAGACACAGAAGATGGGGAGCGAGGGGACAGGAGGCAGAGTTTACTTAGTAAAGCACACTAGGAAGTTGAGGACATTCCAGCAAAGCTACTCAAGACTGACTCATCGCCAGCAGCTTCAGTCCACGCTGACACAGGGCAGACACATGACTGGCTCCGCAGTGGTCAAGAGGATGCTTTGATTGCGCCACACCACCAGCATAAAACAAGCCCCAGAAAAAATGCGCAATTATAACTGCAGCACTAGAGATGGAGTCCTATCACCACACCAGCTGGAACAGTACCCTTTTATGCAGAGAGTACCCTACAAGTTACTTGATTACAAGCAGAAAGGAGAGGAGCATAGCAGTCTGCATGCTGACTTTCAAAAGCAGGCATATTAGTTCAGGGGATCGAAGTAAAAAAAAAAAAAACACTTGATACTGACACCACTGAGTACAGAACCTCTCTTCAATTTCTATCCACATGTACTCCAAGTGCTGTTAAGTAAGCCATTTGTAGGACCAAGGAGAAATCAGAAAAAAATCAGGTAAGAAGGGAACAAGACATTCCCAACACAGCTATTTTTGCCTCCAAGACTAGAGCACCTAGAAACTGAAATGCCATGAACGGTACAGAAACTTCCATGGAAAGGTCTAACTAGAGCACCGAGCCATTTTGTGCAACAGTAGAGCTCCTCTAGTTAACAGACTTCACAATTGATTCCCAACCAAACTGCTAATAATCTATCACAGAAGACATGCCGGCTCTGGGCATTTAGGATTTGGATGTTCTTATATTACAGAATGACAGCAGCAGCCCTTACAGCCCTAGCCAAGTGCCACGATGTCACTTCCACATCTGCCTTGCATGCCGCTCCTGAAGCCCTGCGCCAATACAGCAGAGGTTGTGATCCCACAGCCCCCCAGTGCAGAAAACACCTAGAGGCAACTCACTCGAACCTGTGCCATCCAGCACGCCAGCCCAAGCAAAATCAGGGGCCTGGAGCAGGTTGCTTTTAAAACTAGACAATTTGCTGCATGAAGGCTCTCCTGCAAGCTCCCATGTGGCTCCTCAACCTCATCCCAGCGAGGGCACAGAAGCCTCATGGATCACAGCGGCCAAAGGAAGGTGCTGGTGGAGGACATGGCCACATCCGGTGGACCGTAACACCTTCTCCAAGGCAACTCTGAGAAACAGCCTCCTTCATTCCCAACAGGTAAAACTACTTTATAGCAAGCTCGAGCCCTGCTATGCAAATCCCTGTAAGCTAGTTCCTCTCCCTCCCCTTTCCCAAACTGCCTCCATGGCAACAGATGTGGAGCAGCAGCAGCAGAAGGGACCAAAGGCAGTCCCTGACTCCAACTGTGGGAAGATGAGCTTGGCTCCAGGTGCACAGCTGCAGCTCTGACAGCTCATCCCTTCCTTGGCTCCCTCCAACTGAAGCAGAATTATTTTTGCCTACAAGGGGAAGTCTCCATTAAATAACTTCAAATCTCCAGGCTGCTGGATATCCTAACGTATATAGCTCATCCCAGATCAGCATTTCTCCAGTACACATGGCCATGGGATTATCAGTACACTGGAAGAGATCAGCAATCTGCTTACAGCCCAGCAACAATTTTGCAGTAAAGGGAAAAGCGCTTTCGTGATGTACCTGTTTGCTCAAGGCTGCGCTACAAAGAAACTCAAAGAGTAGCCCAGCGGCATCCTTAACAAATGCCACCAGTCCTTTCCCCGCATGCAAGGCTAGTGGCAGCACAGGAGAGCTGGCCCTTCCCAGCTCCTTTGCTCCTCAAAGAGAGACAGGCCACTTACCTCAGCAGCAAGTTTCAGAAATTAAGTACATGCACCGCACTTTGATTTGACTTGCTTTTAAATGGTGGTGTCCCAGTTCTGAAGCTCCATCAAGGAGATAAAAGAACTAGAGCAGTCAGCCAGACAGCCCATGCGTGTGCCTCTTCCCACAGGAGAAAGTCTCCCTTCAGCTTAGTCTCCTCCCTTTTGTTTCCTGTATTTACCTTGGATGAGCCTCGAACCACCCAGCTTCCCTGGCCCTGCTGTGTCTGAGAGGACACGCACATGGGTGCTGAGCCAGTAGTCTCCAATCCGCGTCCCCATCTCAACAGGCTACTGTTTTATTCCTGTCTGCTGTCATCTACCAGGCAGTCCCTTTTGCAGAGCTGCCCACAGTAACGCCTCATCTTTCTTCCAGAAAATTAGCTCGCTCCGAATCTGTCAGCACACGCAAGCAATGATTTAAGCAATCTCCAACACGAAGTTCCTTGTGCTTCACTTATCACCCCATCTAGGTTCAAGTCAGCCATTAACTGCTTCAGTGTTTCCGAGCCCCCACAGCCCAGAGAGCTTTCAGCAAACAGGCTCTGCCACAGCCAACCAACTGTCAAGGAACTGCTGGTGCTGGCTGTGCCTCCCGAATTATTCCTTTCACCATGCCAAGAGAGAGCCTGTAATTTTTAGCCTTTCCTCCATTTCATTCCCTCTTTAAGAATACAGACAAGCCAGGAAGAGACAGAGGTGGTTAGGTAACAATCACAGCTCTTTACACAGCTCCTAAAGGGAAGGTGGCTCACACAGCCATCCCTTCACACATGTGTCATTAATCATTTGCCCATGGAAAGCTCTGATCCCAATAGAAGCATCAATGCAAGAGCACAGTTTATTTCTTAGCCCATCAAAGCTGACAGCCGTGAAGCAGGGGGCAAGGCTACTGGGCCCAGCTCACCTTTTGCTGTACATAAGGACTCCAGATCCCAGGATGTCATGATCCATGTTCAGAGACAAATGAAGGCAAGGAAGGAGGAGAAGGGGACGCAGACACGGTGCTCTTATTTTAGAGAAGCGAAGTTAAGGTGCTGTAGGGTGAGGGCCGGAGTTCCTGGCAGTAAGAAGTTAATTTTGACACACACAAGTTTTTCCAAAGAGGAAACTGAGGAAGAAGTGCAAGAACTGAGGCTCCGATCATCCCTTGTCGCAGAGGCCCGCTGGAAGTGGCGCTACCTCCTCCGGCCTTCCAAGCCACTCAACCATAGCCCAAGCCCTGCTGGCACCTCCCATTCACCAGTGAGCAGAAACAGAAAGGAGACCAGGAAGCGGCTGCCATGCTACAGGCACCATAAAAAATGGAGCAATAATTATCACTTTGGATAGCATGGGGCATGGTCCACTTCCCAGCATCACCCTGGCGATCCTGTGCCATCAGTGCCCAAAGTCTCCGCAGCAGCACCTTTTGCCTCCGCTGCATGCTGTGACAGTGCCAGTGGGCACCAAGAACCACAGCCACGGTTTGAGCTGGAAAGTGCCTTAGGGCCTGTGGTTACCAGAGGTCTGCAAAACTCCCACTTGCACCTCTCCGATTTAAACACCTTACTGCAGGTGAATGCCTGCAGTCCTGGAGGGTCCCCTGCTGCCTTACAGCTGTGACACAAGGATCCTGAGAAACAGGAGAGGGATAAAACCCTTCCTCAGCTACAGTCAGATGAGGAATTTCATACAACCCGCCCCCACACACTTCCTTGAGTTTGAAGCAGAGAGTAGCTTGGGTAGCAGGGGCAGGAAACCTCCATGGAACTATGGGAAGGCCTTGCTAGAGCATCTCCTGCACCAGCTTACAGTTGTAGGTCATACTACACCTGCCTGTCCCCAAGAACTAAAATAGAGACACTAACAGGAATGAAGAGAGTCCAGATGAGCCACATCATTAAAGCCGCTAAATCCTCTTAAGGGAGGAGCTTTCATGGAGCAGGACGGAGACCGCCCACTGGGAGAGCTTTCTCTAGGGACTGAGCTTGCATTTTACCCTATTTCTACTGCACACAGGTAAGCAAATGCTGCCAGCCTTCACCCAGCCACCCCTGTCCTGCAGCACAATGACAAGGACATCATCCCAGTGGTCCCCAGAGCCCTCGGCAAGGACAGAGAATCCCAGGCCTAGAGGGGGGTTCAGGACCAGAGAGGCTCCACTGAGTGAGGCTGTTTCAGATGCAAGATCCTTCTATGAAAGAGGTGTTAAATGAAAGGACGTCAGGAATGAGGAGAGGCTACTCGCTTCCCTGAGCCACTCCAAATCCAGACATTGGCTTGCCGAGCAGTTGACAAAGGTCCTTTTCACCCATGTGGCAGCCCAACACAGGGAAGCACCCATGGATTTTTAAAACCATGGATTTTTAAACCTCTACTGCCAGCAGCAGCACAAACATTTCCAAGAGCTGCTCGTCTCCCCAGCTGCCACTTCCGAGAGCACCGCAGTAGGACACTCTGTCCCTCCCTTGCACAGCTAGTAAAGTTTCAAGCTCTCATCTCATGCACAAGATGGAAATGCTAGAGCTGGTCCAAGACACAGGAACACTTCATCCTGAACTAGCTTTACAGTTTACTAAAGCCAACATTTAGATTCCAGGATGTTGGGGGTTTCCCCCCCCCCCGCCTCTTTTTTTGTACCGAGTGCTCCATTTTACGTTGAAGCATACATAGCAGAGCTTTTGCGCTCTGGCGCAGAAACAGCATGCCTGAGTTGTAACAAGCCCTTATCCCCGTATCAACAGATTTGTTAACAGTCACACTGCAAGACACTTCACAGCCAACATCCACCCAGCTGCTGAAATGCAAGCACTACTCTGAACTCCTCACTGGGATATTAAAAGGAAAGGGGGGGGAAAAAAAAAAAGGGACACAGCAGGCTGGGCCAGTAGCAGATTTCTGCAGTTGTAACAGGCGTAAGATCGCTACAGAGGCATCTCATCTACATCTTAGAAATCAATCAGGCCAGAGGCCCACTGAAGACAGCAGCACTGCCCAGTCTCATCGGTCCGCCGCTGAGGCGCACTCAGCCTGCCGACACCGCTCTGCAGCAACAACACGCCGGGCCTGCGGGACTCATTCCTGCGTGACGCCAGCTCCGCCGCACCTGACGNCCTCGCTCCTCAATCCAAGTAACACGTTTTCCACTGCCCGGGGGAGCTACGCTCCTGTCGGTCCCTCTCTCCTGTTAGGCCGTGGCTGCTGCCTCGTCCCCTCCGGCAGCGGTCTCGGTTCGTCTTGCTCCCCCGAGGCAGACAGCCCAGGTGCTGCTCTAGGGTCACCCACCCCACGTAAGGCTCTCCNCGTGACGCCAGCTCCGCCGCACCTGACGACGGGTTTTGGGGGTTTGTTGGTTGTTTGTTTTATTTTTAAAGGCCGTACACCAGCTACACGAGAGGATCAACCCCCCCCCCATTTAAGTTTGAAGGGACAGGCACAGCGAGGGGCACGCATGTGAGCAACGGGGACTCGCCCCCCGCGGCCCTCGCACCGACCACCCGCCCGCGGAGGAGG